>SJYA01005051.1:9548-34301 GCA_006410615.1 Neotragus moschatus
GGCTCCGGGGGGGGGGGGCGCGGCGGAGGGGGCTGTGGGAGGCCCCCCGAACAGGCAAAGGTCTAGTTAGTGGTCAAGAGAGAGTCTGGCTGAACCATCGCCTTCTGGAATCACGGGGAACACAAAGCTGGGGTCGAGAAGCAGCAAGTCACATCTAAGGCACGTGTACAGGATGCCACCATCTCTACGCAAAGGCTGGAGCAAAGGCAGCAGCTATGACTGGATGGGGAACACGGTTTCTGCTGTGGCCGCCGTCAGCGCGAAGTCGCCTGCCCACCCCCAACACTGGACACGGAAGTCGCTGTTGTCAGCAAGAGAGCGTGTCTGAACACATGGGGCAGAATTTTAAAAACCTACAGGATTTTGTTTAGAACTCCAAAGTTCAACTAATGCCCTATTTTAGGGTGAAAACAAGTATAAATCTGAGAATGATGCACAGCATCCATGAGCGACTCTCCTTTCATAGTAATTTTGAAGTAGTGTCATTAACTACGACAGATATGGAAGGTTTACATTTCTAACGAGAAATAACAACGGATTGAATATTCTCTTTCCTATCACAAGTGATAACCAGTGTTTGATAGTTTACATTTTCTTCCAAGAAATATCAGTCTATCAACGTTTTAAAATAAAATGTTTGCAGTAACAATTATCTTAGAACTTTAAATTAAAAAATGATTCTGAATTTAGACTTTCAAAAAAGACCTAGGTGTAATTCAGGGTCTTTTGACAAACAAATTATTAAAACAGAGACCAGATGAGGCCTTAAAAATAGACAATATACTATATTTGGAACAGGATTGCACTCTTGAATTTTAGAATGAATATATCAGAATTGCATTATTATTTAATAAATTCTTCTTAACATGCTGACATGTCCAGCTATCCCCAGGGGTGTGTGTGTGTGTGTGTGTGTGTGTTTGTGTTTGTGTGTGTGTGTGGTGTATGTGTGTGCGTGTTCTTTTTTTGGTCTTCAAGTTTAAGGAAGAAAAAAAATTCATGGTTCTTTTCTTTAGCATATATGTTTTCCACCTTAAGTAACTAGATCTTTAAAAATGAAAATGAAAACCTTCTCTGACAGCAGTATTTATCTCTTCGAAGGATAAATAATTCTCCAGAGTGAAGTGCGCTAGTCTATTACAAAACGTGTTGGGTGAGTCCTCACGCGTGGCTCCTCCCGCCGGCCCGCGGCCGCCTTCTGCCGCTTCCTCCGTCCCCCAAGGTCCTTTTCTCAGCACGAGGACCTCGGTGGAGACGGCCGGTTCAAACCCCCCGGAGGAGTTGCCTTCTGCTCGATCCGCCGCCCCGGGGACGCGTCAGGGGTCCGGCAGGTCCGAGGTATCCACTATGACTTTGATAAAAATGGTGTCGTCTTTGATGTACGTCCCGTTCTCCAGCACAGTCTGGGCCACGAAGACGGGGCACCCGGAGGCGATGTTCATCTCCCCAGTGGGCTTCTTGAAGCTGCTGCTGTTGGGGTCCGGCTTGAACGCGTCCCCCAGGTGCCGGCGCGAGGACCCCTGGTCCATCAGCATGAGCGTCACCTTCTGCTTGAAGGGCCAGGGCAGCAGCGCGTCGTACTCGCCGCGCATGATGACGAAGAAGAGCGACAGGTGCGTGCCCTTGCCCATGCCGTCCCCGTTCAGGTAGACCCTGGCGCACATCTTGTAGCCGAAGTAGCCGGTGTAGAAGGGCTGGCTGTACAGCGACAGCGTCTTGCCCATCACGGCCTCCTGCTTCCGCCGCTTGTAGTCGCGGATCTTCCAGATGAGCACGCCGTTGTAGCTGGCGGTCTCCAGGACCTGGAAGCGCAGGTCCATGTCGGCCAGGCGGATGTCGTGCACGCTCAGCATCTGGTCGTGCCGGCTCAGCTGCGACTCCAGCAAGCCTGGCGGGAGACACGGCGGGCGCGCGCACGTGACCCATGGAGGCCGGCCCGCGGGAGGCTGGAGACGCACGCCCCGACCCCCAGCCTCAGCCTGCGGGGCGGGGACATCCCGGAGCGCCGGCCTGCCGCCTCCGGCTCCCCAGCTCCGGGCGATCCCCCCCCCCCACCCCGCGAAATCGAAGCTGCTCAGCTCTGCAATCCGCACCGCGTCCCTTGACCGGTTTAATCCGGCCCCACGTGCATCCCCGTAATCGCGCTTCCCGCGGTTAATCCTGCTCAGGCGGTTTTAGGACGCTCGCTCAGCAACACCCCTCCCCGCCCCAACGGCCCGGCGGCTTCTAGGCATCAGCCACGTTGCCGGGCTGGCCGGGTCCCCTGCCGCCTGCTGGCTGCCTTCTGTCCCCTGGCCTTCCTGAGCAGCCCCGCACCTCCGCCCCCAGGCCCGGCCCCGCCGGCGTCTGCCCTGCCCTCTGCACCTGGCGCAGGAAGCTGGTCACTCCGCAGCCCGCATCTGTGCCCGCTCTCCCGCACAGCCAGCCCCAGCACCGGCCTGGGTTGTGTGGGCTCACCTGTGTTGCGCGCCGCCTGCCCCGCGCTCTTGTCCACGCTCTCCAGCTCGGTCACCCGGTTCTGGAGGGACTCCACGCTGCTCTTCATGCTGTCTGCCTCCTCCCAGTTCTGCCGGAAGGGCCGGATCTCCTTGTCGAGCTCCTTCAGTTTCTCTGCTTGGCTGTCGATGACTCGCTTCCAAATCAAAGTGTCAGAAAGGCAGAACACGGTTAGGACCTGCTGTGAGGGCTGCGCCTCTTCAGACCCCTGCCACAGGGCACCTCCGCTCAGGCCCATGGGCCCTCAGGGACCCCGGCCCTAGGTCCAACTGCAGGGCACGCAACCCTCGTGTCCCTCTCTCCCAGCATCTCAGATGGGCCTGTGAAGGCCTCTGACCAGCAGGCATGGAACTGTGAGCCTCCAGGGCCAGAGGGGCCACTGTCTCTGCAGCTGCTGGGAGCCCCAGAACCCCTGGGTCCCCGCACTGCCCCTGCTGCAGAGAGAACCCCCCCCCCCAGCAGGACAGGGCCCCGGTGGGTGGTGGGTCCTCGGGCCTATGGGGGGGTCTCTCCCTCGATGCACTCGGTGCCCAGTGCCCTGTGCTCCCCATGGCAGAAGAGCTCTGCTCACAAACACATGGCTGTCGACAGAGAGGCTTGATTTAAATCACTCAGAAACCCCCTTTTCCAGAAGCACATGACCAGCACACCTGTAACCGTCACTGGAGGGGGCCTGGGGCTGAACTGGGGGGTCCAGTCGGCAGGTCTGGCCTGCCCACTTGTAGATGAACCCAGGGACCTGAAGGGTTCTCACCTCTAAAAACAATCTGCATTTTTGAAACAGAGCACCTGAAGGGGGCGGCTTAGCCCCTGGGGCCGCGGGGCAAGGGGGCCACCCCCGAGGCCGTGGGCAAGCAGGGGGAGCCCCAGGGGCCTGCCAAGATCACTTCTCCTTTTGGGGCCTATTTTTAAACCTCGAGGTTTCAGCGCCTTTGCTGGCTCTTAATAGCTGTGAAGGAACAAACGTGTAAGCATGCGTTACTTTTCGGGGTAAAAAGTACAGCATTAATCTTCCTCATCTTTCCAAGAAACCCTGATATCAGCTAACATCTAAAAAGTAAAGATGACTTCTCTAGAGAGCACTTCTTCCCACACTGGGAGCACTTCATTCTCAAACACACAGGATGAGAGGCACGGTTGGCTCACAAAGCCTGTCTTCTGGGGCCAGTGCTGTTGACACCCGTGAACGCTCGCAGCCACCACGAATGTCTGACCGTCCTGGACCCGCTCAAGTGACAAAGCAACCACCCAGGCTGACGTGGGTGCTCATGTGGATGGAGGGCGTAGACGGAAACCTAGACGGTCAGCACAGCTCCGAGGGGACCCATGGGGCTGCTGGAGCCCAGGGTGAGCGCGGGGCGGGGCAGCTGAGGCCAGCCACTCCTCACTTCCGAGCCCCCCAGCGGGGAATGCACGGGACAGAGGCCCGAGGCCACGAGGCACTCCGGGGACAGAAGCGACCATGACGCCCCCACTACACACCGGGGGTGAGGAGTCAGCGGGTGGGGCTGGGCAGGAGGGGACACGGGAAGGTGAGGTGCACGCGCGCGCACACACACACACACACACACACGGACACACAAGGCCGGGCAGGAGGGGACACGGGAAGGTGTACGCACACACACACAGCCACACGGGGCTGGGGCTGGAGGGGACACAGAAAGGTGCACTCACGCACGTACACACACACACACACAGACACATGGGGCCGGGGCAGGAGGGACATAGGACCGCAGGCGCGCGCAGACACACACACACACACACACACACACACACACACACACACACACACGCGGGGCTGGGGCAGGAGGGGACGCGGGACCACAGGCACAAGCACGCACACACACACAGACACACATGGACACATGGGGCGGGGCAGGAGGGAACACGGGACCTCAGGCACACGCACGCACACACACACACACACACACACGGACACACACACGGACACACCCACCACCTAGGAGGCGCTCCTCCCACACCAGGGGACCCTGCAGCTGCTGAGCAGCCCTTGGCTGGGTGGAGGCTGTGGGTGAGGGCGGCATGCGGACCCGCCCACCCTTCCCTGCAGGATGCGGCGAACACGACCTCGACCTCGTGGTTGACGACTCGTCTCCACCCAGCTGCCGCAGTGTCTCTGTAAACACAGACCTTAAATGCAGGTGAGGGTTTTATTAGAAAAAAGGGCTCAGCAGCTGAGCCGCGTGGCACAGACCATTCAGAACGTAAGTACACCCTCGTCAGGAGACCTGCTCACAGGGCGCCATCCTCTCCATCTCGCGCTCGGGCCCCTTGGGGCTTACATCCCCGTCTGTCACTCAGCTGACGCGGGTGGGTTCCGGGCTCAGCAAGGGGCCCAGGGACAGGGTGGGACCCACTGACTGGGGGACCACCGTGTCATCAACTGTTCAAGGAGAAAAGGACTTCCCTGGCGGTCCAGCGGTTAAACCCGTGCGCCTCCTGTGGCGCAGGTCCCACCCCTATCAGGAAGCCAAGACCCCATGAGCCACGAGGCACAACAAGAGACAAAACAGAAAGGTTCTGTACAAGCAAAGTATTAACAAACTACCTCCAGGGATGGAGAGCCAAACACACTCTTTGGTTCCGCTTCTTTAAGCCCCTCTGCCTGCCTGCCCAGGGCTGTCAGGACACTGCACTCCGTGTGGACTCCCTCCAAGCCCGCCCTCAGGGTTCAGACAGGACACCACGCAGAGAGCTACAGGCCGGTCACCAGGAGGCGGTCCGAGGCACAGGCTGGGGAAGGCTTCTTGGAGGAGGTGGTGTCTACCCTGCCATCTGAGGTGCCCCAGGAGGAGCCAGAGTCGGGACAGGAGGTGGGGAGAAGGCCCGGCCCGCTGCGGAGAGAGTGGCAAGGCGGCCACCAACAGCGGCCAGGCAGGCGGCGTCCCCAGCCGCGGTCCAGCCCGTGAGCCCTCCCCTGGCGGCCGGAAGGCTCTGCGGTGGCGACTGAGGTGCAGGGCTGAGCCAGGCTCTGTGGAAACGGTGGCGGAGGGCCCCCATGACCTCAGTATGGACTCTCTCATGTTTTTTTTTTTTTGGTTATAAATGAACCTACTTCTTCATACATACAATAAAATACTACGCAGCCATAAGGAGAGTGAAATAATGCCAGATGGCAGTAACAGGGCTGAAAGCAGAGACTGCCAGGTGAAGTCAGAAAGAGACAAATACCATGTGGTATCACTCACACGTGGAATCCAAAATCGGACACAAATGAGCTCTTCCACAAAACAGAGACAGCCCGACATTCACAGAGACAGACTGGCGGTTGCCAGGGGAGAGGGGCTTGAGGGAGGATGGAGCGGGGCGTTGGGGTCAGCAGATGGAAACTATCACACGTAGACCGGATACGCAGGGTCCTGCTGTACAGCACAGGGTCTGCATGCAGTACCCTGTGGAAACCGTAACAGAAGAGAATGCTAGCCTGTGTCCCTTCATGCTCACCCGGACCTGTGGGAACACTGCTAACCGGCTACACCCCAGTACAAAATAATAAGACAAACAAAGGCAGAATGGATAGACACCATTTTACCGACAAAAGCACCCGGTCAAAGCTACGGTTTTTACAACAGTCACATACAGATGTGAGAGTTGGACCGGAAAAAAGGCTGAGTGCTAAAGAGTTTATGCTTTCCCATGTGGTGCTGGAAAAGACTCTTGAGAGTCCCTTGGACTGCAAGGAGATCAAACCAGTCAATCCTAAAGGAAATCAAGCCTGAACATTCACTGGAAGAGCTGACGCTGAAGCTGAAGCTCCAATACTGTGGCTACCTGACGCGAAGAGCCGACTCATTGGAAAAGACCCTGATGCTGGGAAAGACTGAACGCAGGAGGAGAAGGGGGTGATAGAGAATGAGATGGTTGGATGGCATCACGGACTCAATGGACATGAGTCTGAGTCTGAGTGAGCTCCGGGAGATGGTGGTGGAGAGGGAGGCCCGGGGTGCTGCAGTCCGTGGGGTCGCCGAGAGTCAGACACGACTGAGCGGCTGAAACTTGTGTGTGTAACCGCGCCTCCCTGCTGTACAGCGGTAGTTAGCACAACACTGTAAATCAACTACACTTCAATAAAAAAAAGTCTGGAAACCATTACATTAAAATAAGAACTAAATTTTTAAAAAGTGAATCCCTACCTTCTCCTTCTTCCTTCAGTCGAGGATGTGCTTAATAAGTGGTTTCGAGCACAGCGTCACTCCCTTGGCCCTCCTGCGCACCTCCAGGCCCTGGGCTGGGCACCGCCGCCAGCCTGCGCACGCGGGCCCTGCTCACAGACAGCAGCACAGGCCTGGGTCCTGGCGTGCTGACCGCCGCCTCCGGGCCCGCAGTAGTGCCCAGGGCTGCCCGCAGCAGCCCTGCCGCTCTTTCACGCGGCACCGTGCTCTCCTGGCTTGATTCAATACCTGTGACTGGCACCTTTTCAACTGTAACCTAATGTTCCATTGTGTTTTTTACTGTCTCTAGACAACCACCAGGTTTAATACAAATGAAATTAGTTTAACAAATCCCTATGCAATTCAAAGCATAACTAACCTCAACAATTAGACGGGAAGCAAGACGGTCTCAAAGACGCTGTGACTCTGATCTATTAGAAGCATTTTATCTTCCAGGTAATTTAGGGGAACACTGGGCACAGGCAACACAGGAGTGACTCTCGCCTGCGTGTGTGACACACACAGGAACTATCGCCCTGAAGGCACCTGAGTCGGCCACTGTGAGGACAGTGTCTGGAAGAATAACCTGCAACAAGCGCCTGATGGAGGAGGCCTGAGTGGGCTACAGAAACCAGGAGCCACAGGCCCATCAGGCGTGCTTAGGAGCCACCGTTCTCAGAGCAGCGAGGGCCTGAGTGTTTGGGATGGAGGTACCTCTGGGTCACTACAGCGAGATAAAGTGATGTGAGATCCTGTGTCACTGGAAGATTCAGAACAGAACGGCTTGGCTTCAGCTCACTTTAGGAAGTGAAACTTTACACACAGCTACTCAGG
Organism: Neotragus moschatus; assembly: GCA_006410615.1. Taxonomy (NCBI): domain Eukaryota; kingdom Metazoa; phylum Chordata; class Mammalia; order Artiodactyla; family Bovidae; genus Neotragus; species Neotragus moschatus. The sequence goes on from SJYA01005051.1 coordinate 17,051, forward strand.
AACAACGTGAAATCTTACATAATATTCATAAAAGCAGCTAATTTTTAAAAACCTAGGTTTTGGTCATTTCACCAACAATGAATCAAAGGCACAGGGGACAGAGGATGGGGCCGGGCCTCCAGGAACAGGCAGGAGGGGCGCCTGCAGCCTTCCAGCCCAGTTGTGGACCCTGGTGCCCTGCGAACCCAGGCCGCCCCATGAACCTAGATTACCCGCAAACCCAAGCCAGCCACAAACCCAGGCCACCCGTGAACCCAAGCCAGCCTCAAACCCAGGCCACCCGCAAACCCAAGCCAGCCTCAAACCCAGGGCGCCCCACGAACCCAAGCCAGCCGCAAACCCAGGGCGCCCCACGAACCCAAGCCAGCCGCAAACCCAGGGCGCCCCACGAACCCAAGCCAGCCTCAAACCCAGGGTGCCCCACGAACCCAAGCCAGCCGCAAACCCAGGCCACCCGCGAACCCAAGCCAGCCGCAAACCCAGGGCGCCCCGCGAACCCAGGTCACCCGTGAACTCAGCACCTCACGAACCCAGGCCACCCACGCACCCAGGCCACTTCCCCAAGTTTCACTTAAGCAAGAGAAACAAGCTGCCCTGTGGACAATGGTCAGGGCTTTGGCTCAGATGTCTCCCTAAGAAACTCCTGGCGGAGAACACAGACGTAGTCCCTCCGACCCAGCCACCGTCTTACACTTCTTACCTGCAGATGGAGGATTTTGGATTCGTTATTTCGAAGCATTTCCTTCTGTCTCTCAATTTCAATTTCGAAGCTACATATCTGGTTGTGCAGACTCTGTATGCTCTTGTTTTTTTCTACACTTTCGTTCTGCAGCAAAGAAACCTGAAAAGAGAGAGCCTCCGACTAAGCAAACAACACAGTCTTAACGTGAATCAACACCAATTCTAACACGAGTAATGAAATGTTGACAACACGGGCCTCTGTCCGCTCACCGGAAGGAGTTCCAGGAACAAGCCCCTCCCTACAGGAAAGGAGGGTCCTGGCCCTCCAACAGGGACCCGAACCCTGGCTCTCAGAACCTTTCCTAGGAGTCGAGATGAGCCGAGTGCCTCTCAGAACAAGCAGGACGCTTTCTAAAGATTTTGCTGAAAACGAATAAATCTTTTATCAGAGTGGCTTTCAAAGTCTGATGAGGAAACACAGCAGGAAACACCTCCCTGCCGCTCAGCTTCTCGGTACACACCTTGAACACAGGTGCCTATTCCTAAAAACAGGGTCACAGAACCAAACCTGTCCGAATCAATTACAGCGTGCCTGGCACTTTCCATTTTATTCCATTTTACTTTTAAAAATGCTAGTTGCAATCCACTAAATCATTTCACAGCTACCAGTGGGCCACTCACCGCCCTATGAGAAGCTCTCAGCAGAATGAGGGAGCAGGAAGGGGAGGGTCTCACACGTGCCACAGGGAGTCCTAGGGCAGCCCCCCACCCCACAGAGAGGAGGCGCAGATGGCGGAAGGGGGTTCCGGGGTTGGGGGTTCTGGGGGCACCAGGGGATGGTGGTGTTGGGGGGATGGGAGGGGCACGAGGGGATGGGATTGCCAGGAGACCACGGTGGTCCAGGAAGACCCTGCTGGGGGCAGTTCCAAGCCCACCTTTGACATTTTCAAAGTTCCTTTCTGAAAAATAATCAGCTCCCAAGAACCAATTTACACAGGACTTAAAAGCCCTGGGGTGAGGAATTCAAGGACGACTCTACAAGGCGCCTTCTCACAATGTTTCCAAGAGAGGCACTCTGGATGGCCCTGGTGGCTCAGTGGTTAAAGAATCCACCTGCCAATGTAGGACACTCAAGGGCACTTCAACTGTCGGAAAGGCTCCCTCTGCCAATGGCCTTCTCTGTCCGCAAGTGCTGGGCACCACCCCAACCTCCCTCCCCCCGCCCGGAAGACGGTGCGTTCCATCGCGGCTCCACTCGGAGATGCCCTCTAATACTGCCAGCACCTGAGGATCACCTGGCCACGTGACAGCTCACGGGCATCTCAGGTGGCATGTGGATTCCTGACCTCGTCCCTGTGAGGAACCACCAGCCCCAAGTCAAAGTCCTGCTTGGAGGCAGTACCTTTCGGGTGCTGTCTCAGTCTGTTTTATTTATAACAAACATATTTACAAAATAATCCAAAACCTGCAATATATAGTTCAACCTCCCTAGGGTTTCACAGGCACAAACGGACTCTCCTTCCTAAAACAGGCCATCTCACTGGTCCTCGGCTTCCCGCACAGGACCAGCCTGCAGCATCCAGCCTGGGGCAAGAGTGGCTGGCAGCGGTGTTTTGCTTTTTCTAAAGTTACAACTCCGCCACCCCCATCTGCTGAAGATGGACACAGTTCCTGGGCCCCGTAGTCTCACAGCCCCAAAAAGAGCAACTGTGCACACAGGCCGGCCACTTTCACGTGACTCTCGGTGATATTCCCCAAACCAACGGCAGCTTCTGCTGCTGCGAATCAGGCTACCTGACCTACACTGACCATCACACATCCTGCCACACCAAACTCTCTCAATTAAAATTTTAATTATTTAACTTTATCTTTGGCTGTGCTGGGCCTGTGCTGCTGCACATGGGTTTTCTGTTTGCAGTGAACCGGGGCTACTCTTTGGCCACCTGATGCGAAGAGCTGATTCACTGAAAAAGACCCTGATGCTGGGAAAGATGAAGGCAGGAGAAGGGGGCAACAGAGGACGATGGTTGGATGGCATCACCAACTCCATGGACATAAGGCTGGGTAAACTCAGCGACTTGGTGATGGACAGGGAGGCCTGGCGTGCTGCAGCTCACAGGGTCGCAGAGAGTCGGACAGGACTGGGCGCCTGTGCTGAGTGGGGCTGCTCTGTGGTGCGGGCTCCAGCCTCGGACTGCGGTGGCTCTCCTGCTCCTGAGCACGGGCTCCAGGGTGCACAGGCTGGCTCCATGGCATGTGTGATCTTCCCCACCCAGGGATTGAACCTGTTTCCCCTGCACTGACCGGCAGCTCCCTACCCACTGCGCCCCCAGGGGAGTCCGCCACAGCAAACTCTTAATGTCTCTATGGAGGGATTGTCCTCAAACGCAGTTTTATTTACATATTTTAATCAAGGATCCCAGCCCCTGGGTGCCAGCAGACCCCCGCTTTCATCTGCCCACAGGTAGACACCGCAGGCACAGGGAAGCCCACTGGCAGGGTGTTTCCCAGAATCCACGCAGCAGATCGAGCAGGGTCCCCCTGAGACTCTCCTCCCTGAGCACACGCTCCTCCCCCACCTGTCTGGGGGCACTCTAAGACCTCCCTGTGACTTAAGCTTTCCTAAAATGTAAGATGGGTGTTTCCAGGTCTGGACTTTATAAAACAGTTTTGTTGTTCTTTTTTTTTTTAAAGTTTGGCTGTGAATGTAGTAATTGGTCTTTCTGAATCAACACAAATATTCTATTTTCTACCGTTGATGAACAAAATAACTCAAGATCCAACTGAACAATTCCATGATGAGAAACAAATGCCCACTTTAAGAAAACACAACCATCTCCCTCTGTCGTCCAGGTTGGCTCTTGGGCCCAGAGAAGAGACGCCAGCTTCTCATGGACACAAGGAAGGATGTGTAGGGCAGGGCTGAGCCAAGTCACAGGAACAGATGTTTCAAATCTGCCCCCCTCTGGCTGGTGTGTGGTGTGTGCAAGGGGGAGGATGGCTGGGGAGGGCGTGTGGGCCGTGCAGCTGGGTCCCGGGGTTTCCAGCAGTGCAAAGATGATGCTCTCAGGGTGCTGGGGTGGCAGGGCAGGAGGGCGTAGGACGGGATGACCCCCATCTCCCCCTCCTGCACCCCTGGGAGCCCTCCTGGTGACAGCCCCGCCTACAGCTGAGGGTGAGCACACCCCCCAGCCCCGCGCCGCGGTCACATAACCAGCACAGCTGGAGCAAAAGCAATTCACTTTACAGGAAAGGAAGAGCCTTTCAGATAAATGAGGAGCCGTATCTATGAGAGACGAAGAGCCCTGCGAGCTACGCCTATAATCTGAAAACGCAGAAACAACGCATTCTTCAAAAAGAGGAGAAAAAGGGACTCATAGGTAAACCGTCGCTGAACTCAGAGCAAATATGTGCTCATGGGAAAGTTATAAATCATTCATGTGACATGGATTCTACTTCACGGTCAAACAGAGGGCTCCTCCTGTCCCACGCGTGTGTACACACAGCACACAAAGCCTTTCACAGCTTCTCATCTCCAGCTTAAGCATTTATACTAAAAAAATCTTTAATGTCGTATTTAATAAACATCTTTTGATTTAAAACTTTACACTCCTTCAAACACATTTACATTTTAAATTGCTTGGGTTTAACATTCAAAACAAGATATTCAAATCTTTCCAAACCTTTAGAAAGCAAACATCAACTCCCGGGGCTGCCTTAACTCATCCCAGCGCCCTCCCGTCATATGTTCTCAACACATGTTTGCTGAATATCAAATTAAGTTCTTATTTTTGTATATAAGCCACAAGCCACAGTGGGAAATCTATAACCTTTTTCTGTCAAGCCTTGGAGGTTTTCATCCTTTCTTTGGGAAAGCAGGCCTGGCGAGCTGAGCACCACAGAACAAACTCCCCCAGGAAGGAGTGTTCTGTGGGCAGACGTCTGCAAAGGAGTGCAGACCCCACAGCGGGGCTTCGAGGAGATACCCAGGAGGGCAGGTGTGTCTGGGGAGGGGCTGTGTGGCCCCCCAAACTTTCACAATCAACTGTAACCCTGGGATCCCACGTGCTGCAGGGCAGCTAAGCCCATGCAGTGCAGTGAAGGCCCGGCACGGTCCACAAACAAAAACGGAACAGAACAGCGATCCTGCTAACGTGGAGGCGGCCTTTCCTCCTGCCTCTTAGAGGAGGGCCACACACGTGGCACCGGTGCCCTTCAGACTGCAGCTGGCAGACTTTCTGTAACAGCCAGAGAGTGGTGTTTGGGGGCTGTACAGGCCATACGGTCTCCATGTTGACGCTGCCATCCCGGTGTGGAAGCAGCCGTGGACCGTACTGAAGTGAGTGTGCATGGCTGCGTTTCAATAAAGCTTTATTTACAAAAAGACGGCGTTAGGGGCTGCAGACTGGAAGCGACAATCCCTGTTCTTACTCAATACTAAGAGAATCACCATGTGAGTTTTTAAAAAGCACTTTATACACACTTGGCAACTGAAAAACAAAGAGCGAGCTAGCAAGCTAACAAAACCACACATCTTCATTTATAAACTCAAGATCGCTTGAAAAGAATTTTACTTTTTTGACACTTCATGCTGTTTCTTTTATCCCAAATCCCTTACTAAAGCAAAAGAGGCTTTCCCTCTTCACACAATACGAAGAAATTATTAGAAGCTGACAGAAGCCGGGAACGGCAGGGCGTACCTTCTTCTCCAGGGAGTTGCTCCACTCCTTGAGCAGGTTGACATGCTGCACGGCGGAGCTGGCCTCATGGGCCTTGATCTGCTGGTTTGTCCCCTGAGAACGAAGAGGAGATGTGGTCAGCCAGCCTCCCTCGGTCAGAGGCTCAGACCCTCAGACGACCTCATACCAGCACCACTCATGAAGGCGGGGACTGAACCGGGGAAGGCTCACAGGGCATCTCCAGCCTCGGAAGGGCCACGCTCAGCGGCCCCTGAGCTTCTGTGTGCAAGCGAGGCGGCCACACCGAGAGTAGCCGAGCAGCTCAAGGATGAGGCACCCACTGCCTCAAGGCCGTGTGCCCCACTCAACCCTCAATTTACCTGCACTTCAGTTTTCTGCACTACAATATAAACGGACAACGCTGAGACATCTGCAACTAGATGGTGCTACAATAACCTAGTGCATGTGCAATCCAAGTAGGAGTCTAAGTAATCTATTAAGATACTAACTTACTGGTGAAATGCTAGTATCATGAAACGCACTGTCCCTAACTATTCTAAGGACACTTAGGAAGTTACGTACAGAACATGAGCAATGTGCAGAGCACACAGGATGCAGACCATCTCAGAGTCAGGAATGAGCGCGCGAAACAGCACTCACGTGGCTAGGAAGGCGACTGGCGTAAGAATGCCATTTGCTTTTGATACTGGAAAATTTTGAAGCCACGGAAAGCGCTTTGATGATCTCCAAAACATATACTCTGCACATAGAATGTTCATATATATATGTTCATACAAGTCTTGCTAAATATCAACATATATATATACATACACAGAATGGATGGCATATAAGTACATACGACATAACAGCGGTGAGGCCTCAGTCTCCTTAAGAGACAAGCAGAGGGAGAGCTACATTCCTCCTCACTCTCAGGCTTTTTGCTCTCGAAGAAAATGCTGAGATGCCAATATCTCTGCACTGATTTCACAATAACATATCGATTATACATAAAAATCAAATATAAAACACTTTAAGTGAAGTATATACTGCCCTTTGATAGGTCTAAAATCAAGATATACACTTAAATGAAAACGAGTTCAAATCCACTAGCAATCTCAAGTATGTTAAAAAAAAAAAAANGAGTGGCTGGCAGCGGTGTTTTGCTTTTTCTAAAGTTACAACTCCGCCACCCCCATCTGCTGAAGATGGACACAGTTCCTGGGCCCCGTAGTCTCACAGCCCCAAAAAGAGCAACTGTGCACACAGGCCGGCCACTTTCACGTGACTCTCGGTGATATTCCCCAAACCAACGGCAGCTTCTGCTGCTGCGAATCAGGCTACCTGACCTACACTGACCATCACACATCCTGCCACACCAAACTCTCTCAATTAAAATTTTAATTATTTAACTTTATCTTTGGCTGTGCTGGGCCTGTGCTGCTGCACATGGGTTTTCTGTTTGCAGTGAACCGGGGCTACTCTTTGGCCACCTGATGCGAAGAGCTGATTCACTGAAAAAGACCCTGATGCTGGGAAAGATGAAGGCAGGAGAAGGGGGCAACAGAGGACGATGGTTGGATGGCATCACCAACTCCATGGACATAAGGCTGGGTAAACTCAGCGACTTGGTGATGGACAGGGAGGCCTGGCGTGCTGCAGCTCACAGGGTCGCAGAGAGTCGGACAGGACTGGGCGCCTGTGCTGAGTGGGGCTGCTCTGTGGTGCGGGCTCCAGCCTCGGACTGCGGTGGCTCTCCTGCTCCTGAGCACGGGCTCCAGGGTGCACAGGCTGGCTCCATGGCATGTGTGATCTTCCCCACCCAGGGATTGAACCTGTTTCCCCTGCACTGACCGGCAGCTCCCTACCCACTGCGCCCCCAGGGGAGTCCGCCACAGCAAACTCTTAATGTCTCTATGGAGGGATTGTCCTCAAACGCAGTTTTATTTACATATTTTAATCAAGGATCCCAGCCCCTGGGTGCCAGCAGACCCCCGCTTTCATCTGCCCACAGGTAGACACCGCAGGCACAGGGAAGCCCACTGGCAGGGTGTTTCCCAGAATCCACGCAGCAGATCGAGCAGGGTCCCCCTGAGACTCTCCTCCCTGAGCACACGCTCCTCCCCCACCTGTCTGGGGGCACTCTAAGACCTCCCTGTGACTTAAGCTTTCCTAAAATGTAAGATGGGTGTTTCCAGGTCTGGACTTTATAAAACAGTTTTGTTGTTTTTTTTTTTAAAGTTTGGCTGTGAATGTAGTAATTGGTCTTTCTGAATCAACACAAATATTCTATTTTCTACCGTTGATGAACAAAATAACTCAAGATCCAACTGAACAATTCCATGATGAGAAACAAATGCCCACTTTAAGAAAACACAACCATCTCCCTCTGTCGTCCAGGTTGGCTCTTGGGCCCAGAGAAGAGACGCCAGCTTCTCATGGACACAAGGAAGGATGTGTAGGGCAGGGCTGAGCCAAGTCACAGGAACAGATGTTTCAAATCTGCCCCCCTCTGGCTGGTGTGTGGTGTGTGCAAGGGGGAGGATGGCTGGGGAGGGCGTGTGGGCCGTGCAGCTGGGTCCCGGGGTTTCCAGCAGTGCAAAGATGATGCTCTCAGGGTGCTGGGGTGGCAGGGCAGGAGGGCGTAGGACGGGATGACCCCCATCTCCCCCTCCTGCACCCCTGGGAGCCCTCCTGGTGACAGCCCCGCCTACAGCTGAGGGTGAGCACACCCCCCAGCCCCGCGCCGCGGTCACATAACCAGCACAGCTGGAGCAAAAGCAATTCACTTTACAGGAAAGGAAGAGCCTTTCAGATAAATGAGGAGCCGTATCTATGAGAGACGAAGAGCCCTGCGAGCTACGCCTATAATCTGAAAACGCAGAAACAACGCATTCTTCAAAAAGAGGAGAAAAAGGGACTCATAGGTAAACCGTCGCTGAACTCAGAGCAAATATGTGCTCATGGGAAAGTTATAAATCATTCATGTGACATGGATTCTACTTCACGGTCAAACAGAGGGCTCCTCCTGTCCCACGCGTGTGTACACACAGCACACAAAGCCTTTCACAGCTTCTCATCTCCAGCTTAAGCATTTATACTAAAAAAATCTTTAATGTCGTATTTAATAAACATCTTTTGATTTAAAACTTTACACTCCTTCAAACACATTTACATTTTAAATTGCTTGGGTTTAACATTCAAAACAAGATATTCAAATCTTTCCAAACCTTTAGAAAGCAAACATCAACTCCCGGGGCTGCCTTAACTCATCCCAGCGCCCTCCCGTCATATGTTCTCAACACATGTTTGCTGAATATCAAATTAAGTTCTTATTTTTGTATATAAGCCACAAGCCACAGTGGGAAATCTATAACCTTTTTCTGTCAAGCCTTGGAGGTTTTCATCCTTTCTTTGGGAAAGCAGGCCTGGCGAGCTGAGCACCACAGAACAAACTCCCCCAGGAAGGAGTGTTCTGTGGGCAGACGTCTGCAAAGGAGTGCAGACCCCACAGCGGGGCTTCGAGGAGATACCCAGGAGGGCAGGTGTGTCTGGGGAGGGGCTGTGTGGCCCCCCAAACTTTCACAATCAACTGTAACCCTGGGATCCCACGTGCTGCAGGGCAGCTAAGCCCATGCAGTGCAGTGAAGGCCCGGCACGGTCCACAAACAAAAACGGAACAGAACAGCGATCCTGCTAACGTGGAGGCGGCCTTTCCTCCTGCCTCTTAGAGGAGGGCCACACACGTGGCACCGGTGCCCTTCAGACTGCAGCTGGCAGACTTTCTGTAACAGCCAGAGAGTGGTGTTTGGGGGCTGTACAGGCCATACGGTCTCCATGTTGACGCTGCCATCCCGGTGTGGAAGCAGCCGTGGACCGTACTGAAGTGAGTGTGCATGGCTGCGTTTCAATAAAGCTTTATTTACAAAAAGACAGCGTTAGGGGCTGCAGACTGGAAGCGACAATCCCTGTTCTTACTCAATACTAAGAGAATCACCATGTGAGTTTTTAAAAAGCACTTTATACACACTTGGCAACTGAAAAACAAAGAGCGAGCTAGCAAGCTAACAAAACCACACATCTTCATTTATAAACTCAAGATCGCTTGAAAAGAATTTTACTTTTTTGACACTTCATGCTGTTTCTTTTATCCCAAATCCCTTACTAAAGCAAAAGAGGCTTTCCCTCTTCACACAATACGAAGAAATTATTAGAAGCTGACAGAAGCCAGGAACGGCAGGGCGTACCTTCTTCTCCAGGGAGTTGCTCCACTCCTTGAGCAGGTTGACATGCTGCACGGCGGAGCTGGCCTCATGGGCCTTGATCTGCTGGTTTGTCCCCTGAGAACGAAGAGGAGATGTGGTCAGCCAGCCTCCCTCGGTCAGAGGCTCAGACCCTCAGACGACCTCATACCAGCACCACTCATGAAGGCGGGGACTGAACCGGGGAAGGCTCACAGGGCATCTCCAGCCTCGGAAGGGCCACGCTCAGCGGCCCCTGAGCTTCTGTGTGCAAGCGAGGCGGCCACACCGAGAGTAGCCGAGCAGCTCAAGGATGAGGCACCCACTGCCTCAAGGCCGTGTGCCCCACTCAACCCTCAATTTACCTGCACTTCAGTTTTCTGCACTACAATATAAACGGACAACGCTGAGACATCTGCAACTAGATGGTGCTACAATAACCTAGTGCATGTGCAATCCAAGTAGGAGTCTAAGTAATCTATTAAGATACTAACTTACTGGTGAAATGCTAGTATCATGAAACGCACTGTCCCTAACTATTCTAAGGACACTTAGGAAGTTACGTACAGAACATGAGCAATGTGCAGAGCACACAGGATGCAGACCATCTCAGAGTCAGGAATGAGCGCGCGAAACAGCACTCACGTGGCTAGGAAGGCGACTGGCGTAAGAATGCCATTTGCTTTTGATACTGGAAAATTTTGAAGCCACGGAAAGCGCTTTGATGATCTCCAAAACATATACTCTGCACATAGAATGTTCATATATATATGTTCATACAAGTCTTGCTAAATATCAACATATATATATACATACACAGAATGGATGGCATATAAGTACATACGACATAACAGCGGTGAGGCCTCAGTCTCCTTAAGAGACAAGCAGAGGGAGAGCTACATTCCTCCTCACTCTCAGGCTTTTTGCTCTCGAAGAAAATGCTGAGATGCCAATATCTCTGCACTGATTTCACAATAACATATCGATTATACATAAAAATCAAATATAAAACACTTTAAGTGAAGTATATACTGCCCTTTGATAGGTCTAAAATCAAGATATACACTTAAATGAAAACGAGTTCAAATCCACTAGCAATCTCAAGTATGTTAAAAAAAAAAAAACCAGGAACAGGTTTCTCACGGCACAGGCATGGCAGTGGAGGAGACTCCTCTCCACCCGGCAATCTGGGAGGTGTGGCATGTGCATGGGACACGCTGACAACACACGCGTGTGCAACCCTCACGGCCATGCACTGGAGCACACGCTGCCGAAGCCATGTTCGGGCGCCACCATCTACTTAGAAACCCCACCCCGCATCCGTTCTCCTGGTTTCAGTGTGACCTTTCTGCTACGGTATTAACTCCCCCTCAGCACAGGTGTCCACCTGAAGTCTCTCGACACCCCCGGCCTGAAAAGTGGGCCCCCAGCGGCTTTGTCACCCGTGTGCAGCTGGTGACTCGGTGCCATAACAAAGCGGAAAGCTCAGAGCTTGCATGTTAAACTGTCGACAGAGTTAACTTTCTCTCATGGCGGAATGTCAGCGACCAGGAAGGGCGAATGTTGGATACTGACCTGAAAAACGCAGCCATAGCGCTTAAAACTACAGGTGCTGGGGGCATTGACACACTCTGACAAGTGTGCACTCAACTGCAACGGGAAAGAGACGTGAGTTGTGGCACAAACGTTTGCATGAAAATGTTCAAACATATCAAGGGCACAGGTAGCATCTGGGTGTCACTATTACGAAGGGGGTTTATCGGCAGGTGTGTTTACACCGCCTGCTTCCTAGACCTCGGCCCGGTAAATATACAGCATCATCACGTGTATACACATATATACACCAATATACAGAAATACATTTACTGTAACATTTCTTACACTTGCGGCTTTTTAAAGAATTTGTTTTGTGACACGTTGTCTGCAGAATTTTAAAAAGAAAGGAAAAAAAAACATAAACTGAAAAGCACATTTAAAGACTATAAACAAAAAAAATTGCATGAAACACAAAAAGTAGAAAGCATTCCGATGCAGCTGGGCCACACGCCTGTATACAGTAGACAGAAGTAGGTGTCTCCCCAGGGAAGCGCACACAGGCGCCCCCAGCCCCCCATGCTCAGACAACTGCAGAGGGCACTCTCCTGAAAAGACTCCCTCCCTCAGCTTGCCCAGAAATTCACGTGGCTTTTCAGAGACCCGAGCCATCCTAACAGCACGGATCTGAACGTGCTCCCTGCCACTTTGCGGAGGACAACTAGGAGGAGCCATGTGCTCCGCTTCAATGTCGGCAAATGGCCAAACACACACATCACGCAGGGTGCCTGCAGGGGAGGGGGGAATGGGAACACCTGCACTTTATAGACACGGGGTTTCGCATTAGGCTAACACAACCTTAAAGATAGTTTCTTTCTTTACTGGAAACTCAAGGGACAGATCTTCTTTAGAGAAAATGATCAGACCCTGAATTAGCAGAGTGGTGTGTGAGCACAGTGCAGGGGGCCCTGGGAGCGTGTTCTCCCGGGAGCCGGCTCTTGCAGGACATCGCTCTGGCGGGTGCAGGTGGCCGCCACGCCTTTTCCTCTGTTCTCTGGGACAAAGTCCCCTCCCGCCATGTCCGTACTCAGGAGGAGAGGGAGAGGCTCACAGCACAGCCTTCCAGCCGGCCGTGCCAGTTATAGGACAGGCCCGAGGGACCCAGCTGCCCGCTGCCAAGGCCAACCTGGAGGAAGGTCCAGGCCTGGGCGGGGTGGTGGTGGCTGCACCTGAGGAAGACCCAGGAGGCACATGGCGGGCGACAGGCGGCCGTGCGTGCAGTGACGTCAGTTTAAAAATCGTAAAACATTTTCTTTCACTGCCATCGGTACAGTCGTAAATCCAACCAGCTAACACTTGTAATGTTAAAAATGGGGACAAAGTTTAGCACTATTTCCTACAACTATAAACTCAGGGTTGCACTTTCCCTAAATTGGCTTCATCATCATTACTCTCAGAGCCCTACAGAATTTAGGGGAGCTCGGGACTAGAGCAAGAACCATCTGTAAAAGGGCACCTTTCACCAGAAACCCGAGATCAATGCAGGTTTAAACATTTTTAAAAATAAAGGTAACTTAAAGGCAAATGGAGACAATTTTGTTCCTAATATAGATAGCCCTGCGTGAGTCAACACTAAGGAAAGTATCTGGAACCCTGGAAGTTATTTCCACAGCAGCCTCTTCATACGTTCACTTTAACAGAGGGCTTCCCAGCCGTGGAGACAGTGCCCTTGCTGTTCTCTGAGGCATGGCCAGGGGCCCAGGGACCACCATCACATCCGGCGAGACCTGCCCCTGCCCAGCAGGGACATCACACCTCAGTGAGAGGGGCTCCAGGGTCCTGCTGCACCGGTGTCCCTGGCTTCAGGGATGGGAGAGACCGACCTCCCCAACTCCTGCAGTATCCGGGTGTCAAATCCCAGGCGGCTGAAAAGGGCTGAGGTGAGCAGGCTCCTCAGGTCAGAGTGCCCAGGCTTGAGAGTGCTGGGCGTGGGGACCAGGGCTGCAGGCACCCCGAAGCCCATGGGCACCCTGATGACTCCCAGAACAGCAGCAAAGGGGACCCAGAGGACCAGATGCAGAAGCACTGAGAAGCCTTGGAACTGTTCCACCTGGATATACTCTGGTCAGACAAGGCGTCGGCAGGATCCACCTGCCTCAGGCACAGTGGGCCTGAGGGCCGCCGTCCAGGTGCCTCCTCCGCCACCTGCCACCCTCTCACCCCAGGGCAGACCCTGGATGGCCTATGTGGACGAAACGGCTCAAGTATCTCTCAGTCAACTGACCTTCCTGAGACAGTCGTGGCGTAATTCCTCTTCTACAGATTTAAGCCTAAAAAGTGTCGCCCCTTCCTGCACTGTAAATATTCCCGTTTTCTCAGTTCTCAACAATATTTTTGCTCTGAACCCACCACTCTGTAGCTTTTAAATGCTTGTTTCTAAAATATCTGATTTCCAAGAACAGCATGAGGCTACTCTCAGCTCTAGTCTATCACCATCATGGTCTGTGACGACCTCGGGCCTCGGCATCAGGGGAGAAGTGGGGACCACAGGACGCCCAGCCCCTGCAGGGGCCCAGCCGCAGCCCTCACCTCGCTCCTCAGGAGGGTCTGGACGCCACACTTGTGCGGGCAGGGCACCGCCACACAGGGACACTCCGTGTCTTCGTGTTTCTGGAGGAGAGAGAGAAACCGTTGCCAACTCTGAAACACACGACCCGCCTTCCTTCAGAGGCCGCCGGCACCCCCACGAGGCCCCCATCACACCTGCATGGGCCGCTGTGTTAACAGAATCGTTGAGTGCTGACAAGGCGGGCCCTCACCAGGGCTCCCCAGACCTGACTGGTTGGAGCGACTCAAGAGAGGGGCACTCTAGGACAGCCCCGCCCCAGCCCACCTGTGTGCCCTCTGGTCAAGTCTCCCGGGCCAACGCCGCCCTGCCATCTGTGCCCAGCAAGCTCGCTCACACAGGGGTGGATGCCGGGGCCCAGCCTCTGCTGGCTGGGGCGGACACTTCCAGAAGCCAGAGGGGCTTCTCAGCCTGGAGTCTGGAAACGATGCTTCTCAAGAGCCTGAAAACAGTGTGATCCCTGGGAATTTAAATGACTGTATTGAGAGCATGCCTGGATTTCCTTTAATGCAAGGGCAACGTAGGTATGTTCCAGTGCGGCCGTTCTCTGATGGCACAGATTTCAAAACAGAGCCTGGGTGAGGGCCACTGCTGAACTCCGTGCCGTGGGCACCTGCTGGCACCTGTCCGGTACACCTGCCACCAGCAAAGCATGGGCCAGGGCTCCCGCAGGCCAGCAAGCCCAAGCGGGCCTGGAGATAGCACCTCCAGACATGTGACAGAGGCCACACAGGGAGATCCTAGATCCGCTATGGAACACAACTGTGGGGCCAGGCTTCAGAGGGCAGCACTCGGCAGGGGAGAGGTGGCGGGGTTTCCTCAGGCCTAGGACACTCCGGTTCTGCTGGCAGGGCCTCCAGGCAGGCTGCATCGGGGCAGCGCTAGCCACGCGCTGTCTGATCGGGAGGTGTGTGGGCCAGGGACACAGTGCCTGTAGGACACTTCTCTGGCCTGTGAGGCCAGTCATCCTGCCACCTGCAGTCTCCGGTCTGGAACAGCCTGGCAGGTGGGCAGTGTGTAGAGGACCCCTCTGTTCCCAAGCGTGGTCCTGGAGGCCCACAGAGCCCCCAGCGCCTGCAGTGGGCAACGCCATGGCTGTCTGGAGCTCGTCGGAAGGCTCTTCGCTGGGCTGAGCCTGCCCAGCACCTCCCGCGAAGGGACCGCTGGGTACTGCTGAGAATCCCTAGGAGCCCCCCGGTGCCGAGTCAAGCCGTCCTGCATCTTTCAGTGGGACGCCTCAGCCAGAGGGCGTCATCTGTAGGCGGGGAGTGACCAGACCTCCCTCGGAGGGCAGCGGTAAGGATGGGGTCAGTCCCAGGCCTGGAGAATGGATGTGGCTAGTGGTCCAGATGCCACGCCCCCCTCCCAAAGCTCCCATTCATCAGGCCTGCTCTGGCCCTGGCCTTGGGTCAGCCTGGCCCAGGACAGCCAGGAGCACGGATGGACAATCACCCTGCAGCAGGGGTGCGGGGAAAGCGCCTGGGGGTGGGGTTGCGGGGGGAGTGCTGAGACGACTCAGGGGAGGGGCTGTGCACTGGGGAGGGCAGGCAGAGGGCAGTGGGAGGAGAGGCTGGGGCCTGCACGCCAGGCCAGTCAGGAGCTTCACATGCGTCCTGCAGACCTGTGCAAGGATGATCAAAACAGGCGTTTCTAGCTATCGGAGGGCAAGTGTCTCACATGGGATTTGGGGGGTTTTGCCAGTTCTGTCAAACCTTCCCATCTCCAACAGTGATGGTGAAAAAGGCAATGGTGTGACTTGCGATTCTTTAACGTGTAGCTATCAGCACACTCTTTATTTTACGCATTTCTATTTCCTGTGATTTGCCATTTATAGCTTTGCCCACTTCAGTGGGTTGAACAGTGACCCCTGAAATATCTCCTTCCAGACCTCAGAATGTGACCCTCTTGGAAAGAGGGTCTCTGCAGATGTAATGAGTTAAGAGGTGACCCTTGGCCACCCTTTACAACTCTTTGACTTTTCACAAATTAACAGAACTGTTCAAAAAGAATGATACTCTATAATCTCTGGCCTAAATGGAAGAGTTTCTTTTCTGATGCTTTATGCTAACAGATTAAAAAAACAAACTCAAAAATTCCTGACACGCCAATGCCATGGTTTAAAGATAGAAAGGAACTGCTCACAAGGCCTTGAGGGTCCCCGTGCTTTGCCAGTCTACACCACAGAATGCAGGGCAAGGAGGAAAGTCAGGACGACCTGGGGCTTCGGGCCTAAGGTAAACAACTGCGCTTTTAAAAACCAGACTTGAGGCCTGAGAGGACGAGGCTGTATGAGAGTTGAAGGAACAAGACCTGGGAGTCGGATCCGCCACTACCAGTAAGATGAGGGCCCTTTCCTGGCGGGGGAGGAAGTACAGGTGTGGCTGCCTGCTGGTGCCGGGGCCCCGGGGCCCAGAGGGGGTGCACCAGCATGACCCGCAAGCAGGCGTGCTCCCCACAGTGATCACAGGCGGACAGAAAGTAAGATCTGCCCCAAGAGGCATTGCAGGGTCAGCACCCTGAGGACATGCCAGGATGTCTCCATCGCTGAAGGGTAGGAAGATTTACGAGCAAGGTATCCTGGGACAACTCAGGCCCCAAACTTGCAGTTACCGCTCTGTGCTTCTGCACCTGCCTCCTCTCCGCAGTCAACACATTTAAGACCCATCGTCAGGTCAGATGCCACTTCCTCTCAACAGCCCTCATGGACCTTGTCTGGCCAGGTGAATCGGCCCTTCCCACAGTGGCATTTACACAGTTGTATAACTGGCTGTCTCTCCGACCAAATGGTGGAGTGAAGGGGAGAGACTGTGTGATTTTTCTCTTGTGTGTCCCGGGCAACTAGCTTGGGGTCTGCTGCCCCAGCATTTCAAACCACTATGAGCGATGCTGTTATGCCAAAACCCACCCCTTCGCAAGCTTGACTGAAGCTCAGAGTGGGTTACTGACAAGCTATTTCACTCACAAGCTTTACAATTCCTTCTCAAATGAAAATTAATTTCTGAATTATATTCTGCAAATAGAGGTAATTGATTTTTTCAAGAAGCAAAGTATAACTTTGATAGCAACATGGTAATATGTTGGGTACATGCTGCCTTCATTCAAATTTAATTACTGAAGAAGTTATTCAATTATGAAAAATACTATGTCTATTTTCCAAAGGGGAGGCCACTTAAAGGTTATTAATAACCGGAAACAACAATCAAACAGACTTCATGAGGGAAGAAAGTCACAGGCACAGAAAAGTAAACAAAGAAGTTAAAGTGGAGGTTACAGTGATCACTCTCACTTCATACAGAAAAACTAAGACAGAACTGTTTCTAAATGGGGGTCAGTATGTGCTCCTGAACATCTGCCAGGAACTAGCCGGTGGTCCTCAGGCCTGGCTGCCTGTCCAGGGCCCCTCTGTCTGCTGACCCACCAGTCACTGGCCTGCCTGGTTCAGAAGCTCCGCCCAGCCCAGCCCCAGCTCCGCCCCCACCTGCCCCACCCCACCC
>SJYA01005052.1:0-27819 GCA_006410615.1 Neotragus moschatus
GAAAACCCCACCCTGGAGCCACTGCTATGAAATGTTTCATCAAATCCTCCTGGGTTGGGACACACAGTTTTGAGGGGCACAAGCCTGCTGTGTCCCGTTCTGTCTGGCAAAGCAATAAAGCTATTCTTTTTTATATTTCACCCCAAACTCTATCTCCAAGATTTGATTTGAAATCAGTACACAGAGGCCAAGTTTCTGGCATCAAAATGAACATGTTAACTGGGGTCTAAGGACAGGCGTTCCCTACCATATGTCAAACAAGTCACAATTCAAAATATGGAAAAGCACTTATGGAGATCAAAGCAGCTTGGAGAGAAAGAAGGTTCCAGAAGGAAGAGATGGGCAGGGAACCTAATGATTGAATCACGGTAAAGACAAGGCACCAGACGTCAAAGGTTGCCCACACAAGCAGACGGACTTAGGAGGACTTCAGGGAAGACAGGGTACTGCCTGGTCCCAGAGTCACATGAGATAAGCTTCACACCCGAGGGGCTCAGTGGGATACTCAGCACACCCTGAGAGTTAGGCAAGGATGGGGAACTGGGTTGTGATGGTAGGGGTCGGGGGTATTGACTGGGTATCTAGGGCATTCATGGCTTTAGACATTTCACAAAACTGAAGGGACTAAGTCCCTGCAAGAAGCAGAGGGAGGGGGCACTGGTTACAGCCAGGGAAACCAAGGCACAGAAGCATCAAGCCCCTTGCCCTGGATCCAAGGACCGTGAGTTACATGGGCTGTGGGGCAGTGGACCACAGCATCTGGCCTGGTGGGCACAGAAGCTGTATGACTCAGGCTGGAAGAAGCCAAGAAGAGATGTCCCTTGGAAGCCTAAAGGGGTGGGTTTCATGTCGCACCAGAGGGAAGGGCACAATGGAGGGCTGACACACGGAGGAACTCTGAGCAGGCCCAGCTCAAAATGGGGTGAGCTCCCGTCAGTGGAGACATGCAGGGGCCCTTGCCCTTA
The DNA here is from genome assembly GCA_006410615.1 of Neotragus moschatus. Classification (NCBI taxonomy): domain Eukaryota; kingdom Metazoa; phylum Chordata; class Mammalia; order Artiodactyla; family Bovidae; genus Neotragus; species Neotragus moschatus. The sequence continues at coordinate 966 of SJYA01005052.1, forward strand.
CCATGATGCCGGTGAGCAGGCACACGCCCTTCCCGCAGTAGGTGTGGGGCACCATGTCACCGTAGCCGATGGAGAGGAAGGTGATGGAGATGAGCCACATGGCCCCCAGGAAGTTGCTGGTCACTTCCTGTTTGTCGTGGTACCTGAAGGGGAGCCAGGGAGGGCCTAGTCAGTCCACACTAGTCCCTCTGCCTTCATCACATCCCCAGGGGCAGTGCCAGGAAGGCAGGGCCCTGGGTCCACCTGACTGCATGGGGGGCCTTGACCACAGGAAGCTGACCACTCTGGAGGCNTCGTGGTACCTGAAGGGGAGCCAGGGAGGGCCTAGTCAGTCCACACTAGTCCCTCTGCCTTCATCACATCCCCAGGGGCAGTGCCAGGAAGGCAGGGCCCTGGGTCCACCTGACTGCATGGGGGGCCTTGACCACAGGAAGCTGACCACTCTGGAGGCTCAAAGTGTCCAAAGTGTTGCTGTAGGGCAGCGTGGGGCAATGGTTAGTGCCCAGGACAGCCCCATGGTCCTCCTGAGGACACCCCAGGGCAGAGGGCACCCATATCCTCCTCCCCAGCATCCCTTCCAACACCCTCCTTTCACCTGACCGCCAAGCTGCTCGTTATGGGGCAGTAAGGGGTCCAGGTGAGGGAGCGTCCACATGTGTCCACGCATAAGCACACGATCCCCCTCCCAAGACAGACACACGGACAGATGCAAACACGGGTGGCCACGGGCACCAGAAGCGGCAGGAAGTAGAGGCGAGGATTCAGGTCAGACACCAGGAAGAACTTCCCTAATCAGCAAGGCCCTGGGGAGCGAGGAGGACTCCACGGGGAGACAGAAGCCTAAAGGAGCAAGCTCTGGGGACAGGAGCCCTAGGACAGTCAACAAGTGGAGGGCAACTGCTCCAACTTCAGGCCTGGGAATCTTCTGGTGTTAGGAGGGAAAGGCGGCAGCATGTTTAGCTCTGGAGAGAGACCTGGGACTCAACTTTTGTTATTCAAGAGGACAGATTCCAAGGCCTTGCAAAGGGACATGATTTTGTCCCAGTCAAAGCCAAGCCTGAGGCTCTGGCCATATAGGCTACGAACTGATGGTATCTATGGTCAGCCCGAGGCTGAGGGACTACTGCTCTGGATCTGGGGGTGGTTCAAAGCTTTGCTCCAGCCCAGTCCCCTGCTTGCAAAACCCCTCCAGCTCAGGGAGGTCAGGAAGCCCTTCCCAGATGACCCCTCTCCTTTTGGGCCACAGAGGCCAGGCAGGGGGAGCTGGTGGGGAGGGCTGTTCCAGGCAGATGGGGCTGGGGTCAGGGGCTCAAGATAAGGAAGAGATGGAGACTTCCCTGGAGGTCCAGAGGTTAGGACTCCGAGCTTCCAATGCATGGCGCACAGGTTCAATCCCTGCTCAGAGAACTAAGATCCCACATGCCATGGGGCGTGACCGAAAAAAAAAAAGACAAGGAGGAGATGGAAACCCAAAAGGTGGGAAGGAGGGATGGAGGCCTTTCCATTCAGCCTGGGCTTCCAGCTGCCTGTTGGGTGAGGGGCACCAGGGACTGAGCCTCATCTTTCACTGTGGCACCTGAGCCTGAAGCTGCACCAGCTTCCACTTCTCCAGAGACCAGCACCCCACACCCAGGAGGCAGGAGGAGCCAGGAACCTATCAGCCGTCAGCCATGGGCACGGAGGCTCCAGTCCTGGCTGGAGCTCTGGTGGGGGCTACTGGGTCACCCCGGACCAAGGAGTGGGGGGCATGCAGGAGGTGGGGTGGGACAGAGCCACTGGGGTGGAGCAAGGCGGGCGAGGGGGCGTCAAGCGGTGTCACAGGGCTCAGAATTTAGGATTGGCTGCCCCTGACCTTGCCCCATTCCCCGCCCTCACCAGGCACCCCTGCAGTGACCCAGCCTGGACATCAGCGATGCCTGACACGGGGCACCCTCTACCACTCCCCAGCCCCCAGCCCTCGGGTTTGTGGGAAATGGCATGGAGGCATGTCAGGGGAATAAGGAGCCCCCATATGATCCTCAGCCTTGGTGATGGGAAGAGCTGGGCCCTCTCTGCCAGGAGCCCCACATCAGGCGGAGGCAGGGTCAGGGAGGAGACAACTGAAGGGGTAAGGATTGGGGTTCTGGGGACAGGTCCAACCCAGGGACCTCCCAGCAAGCCCAGTGCCAGCACCACCCATTACAGCCCCTACCCCGCTCATCAAGAGGCAAGAGAGACCCCCCTCTCAGACAAGGCATTTCCCTGCCCTGAGAGATCCAGGGGGACCCTTCCCTCTCCATGAAGCCCTGGGGGGTTTCTGGAGAGAAGCAGGAATTGGGCCCTCAGGGTGTCCCTTTAGCTCCTCAGAGCCTCAGTGTTCTCATCTGTAAGTTGGCTGGATGGCCCTGAACCTTACAAGGCCGTTCAGAACAAACCCCCATATGGGGGTCTTAAAAGCTGGGACCGCGCTCCTTCATCCCAGACCCACTGAGGGAGCTGTCCCTGCTCTCTTGGGCCAGCTGACTCAACCAGGCACCAGAGCTAAGCTCTTCTTCCCTCTACTCCCTTCTGCTGCCCCCTCCTTGGTGCCAAGGACCCCAGGGATACCCAGGGCACCAGGCCCAAGAGTGACCCAGACCCACCTGCCTGGTGGCACTGGGACAAGCTCTCCCCATGGCCCATGGGCTCTGGGCGGGTCCCGGACACCCGCCTTCCCTTTCCGCTCCCTCCCCCGGTGGCAGCTGATCTTAAATTCCTGGCGGGCAGGACAGCTGGCAGCTTTGCACACATAGCTCGGCTGAGGGTAGGACTCACATGTTTTCCCTACAGTCCGGCAGGGTGGGCAGAGGGGAGAAGGAGAGCAGGTTAAATTGTGGGGGATGCAGGTGGACGGAGGGGGTCCCTGTTCCTGCTGCCTCCACCACCCTGGGCCAGAGACGGGGCCAGTGGAGGGGCCCCTGCAGGGAGGGGAAGCGGGAAGAGGGATGGGGTCCTGGAGGGGTGAGGGTCAGGGTAGGAGTTGGGGGTGGCTGGGGACACAGGGCTGGAGTCCCAGGGATGAGGAAGCTGCATGTGAGAGACAGTCGCTGAGGCCAGGAGCTGGGGATGAGGGGTCAGCAGGATCAGGGGTCATGAGGATGGAGCCATGGGTGGGTATGGGGTTCAGCAGGGTCAGAAGTCATAGGGTCAGAGTGATGGCTGGGGGAGCCCTAGGGTCACTAAAATTGTGGGTGGGCCTGAGGGTCATGGGGGGTCAGGGCCCAGGGGGTCAGGGGCGCACCTCTCGCAGACCCGCACGGTCCAGGCAGCAATGATCCAGGAGGAGATGCTGAAGACAAGGAGCACAGTGCCCGGGCAGATGGTCATGAGCGTCTTCATGACGAAGCGCGTGTTGAAGGTGATCTTGTTGAGGGCGCCGATGCTGCGACTGGAGGCGTCCGTGAAGATCTTGCTGTGCAGGAGCATGACGCGGCCCAGCAGGTAGAGACGCAGGAACATGGGCACGGAGAGCAGCACGTCCACGTCAGCCTCAGCCGCCGACGGCGTGTACGTGAAGGCCAGCCGCGCTGTCCACGTGAAGCGGTAGTGGCCCGGCACCGGGTGGATGGCGCACACGGCCAGCTCCAGGGAGATGAGGAACACGCGCTCGCACGTCATGGCGATGCGCCAGTCGTCAGCCCCGTTGTCCACCATGAACAGCTGCAGAGATCAGGTGGGCAGGATGCAGTGGGTATTGGACACGTGCCCAGGCCATGGAGGGAGGGAGATCCCAGCCCCAAACTGCACCAGCTTCTACAACAAACATGGCCTCACAGGCGAAACCCCCTAGTGCCCAGGGTCGGCCACAAGTCCAGCTAAACAGGGCACAGGTGATTCCCCAAAAGTCAAACACAGAGTTACCAGTGACCCAGCCCTCCCGTTCCTAGGTATATGGGCAAGAGAGATGAGAACAGTTGTTCAAACACATCCTGTGTGCGTGCAATCCCAGTTGCACTGTTCACAGGCGCCCAAAGAAGAAACTAGCCAACGTACATCCAGGGCTGGAAAGAGAAACAGAATGTGGTCCTTCCACACATGGAACATGTCTCAGCCATGAAGAGGAGTGTTGGCACACGCTACTCCATGAAGACATTACGTGGAGTAAAAGACAGCAGTCACAAAAGGCTACCGGCCAGGGTCAGGGAGGCAAGGCTGCGCCTCAGTAGGCCCGGAAGGTGGGGCGCTGAGCCACTGAGGGCCATTCTCCAGCCTTCACACCCAGTGGAATTTGCCCGGGCAGGTCTGAGACAAGTTTAGGACCTCTCACTCCTCTCCTTTCATATCTGTCGGCTTCGGGATGGGAATGTCTATCCTATGCTAGTCCCACCACTGGACTTTGGAAGCACGCAACTTATCTGGTTCACAGCTGGAGGAAAATTTTGTCTCCAGAGGAATTGTACCTCAAGTCTCACCCATGTCTGTTTTAGATGATACTTAGCCTGCCAATCTAGGAGATGTAAGAGACTCAAGTTTGATCCCTGGGTCGGGAAGATCCCCTGGAGTAGGAAACTGCAACCCACTCCAGTATTCTTGCTGGGATAATCCCATGGACAGAGGATCCTGGTGAGCTATACAGTCCACGGGGTTGCAAAGAGTCAGACACAACTGGGTAACAGAACACACACATTTAAATATAATCTTTCTTTCTTTTTTCCTTTGGCCACACTGCACAGTACATGGGGTTTTACTCCCCCGACCTGGGATCGAACCTGGGCCCCTGAAGTGGAAGTGTGGATTCTTAACCACTGGACCACTGGGGAAGTTCCTAGATGATATTTAAAGGAGATTTTAGACTTTGAGTTGATGCTGAAATGGGTTAAGACTGGGGGCTGCTGGGATTGATGCATTTTGCATGGGAGAAGGACATGAATTTGGGAGGTAGGCCAGAGGGTGGAGAGTTATGGACTGAACTTTGTCCACTCAATATTCAACTGCTAAAGCCCTAGCCCCCAGTATGACTGTATTTGGAAATATGGCCTTTAAAGACATAATTAAGATTAAATGACATCATAGGGGTGCGGCCCCCATCCTACAGGACTGGTGTCCTTATAAGAAGGTTATATACAGGGGTATATGTGCATAGAGAGGTATATGCCCATAGAGCAAAGGCCGTGTGAGGTCACAATGAGAAGGCAGCCACCTGCAAGTCAAGGAGAGAGCCTCAGGAGAAACCAACCCTGCCAGCACCTGACCTTGGCCTTCCAACCTCCAAAGATGTGAGAGAATACACGTTGTATTAGTCACTCAGTCATGTCTGACTGATATACGACCTTGTGAACTGTAGCCTGCCAGGCTCCTCTGTCCACGGCATTTCCCAGGCAAGCATACTGGAGTGGGTTGCCATTTCTTCCTCCAGGGGATTTTCCCAACCCAGGGATCGAACCAAGGTCTCCTGCATTGCAGGCGGATTCTTTACTGTCTAAGCCACCAGGGAAGCCCCACGAGAAAATATACTTCTGTTGTGTAAGACACTCAGCTGTGGCGCTGCAAATGTATAGTGCTTCCTCCATTTTTTGTTTTGCTGACTAGTATGCCATTGTATGGATGGACCACCATTTGTTTATCCATAATCAGTCAGTGGACATTTGGGCGGTTTCCACTTTTAGGCAACTGTGAATAATGCTGCTCTGAACACAAGGGTACACGTCTTTGTGTGGATGCAGTTGTTGTCTCTCCTGGGTGTGTAACTAGGGGTGGAATTGCTGGGTCACACGGTAACTCCATGTTTAACTGTTGCTGTTCCCAGCCGTCCCTTTAGAAATGCTTCCTTTACTTCAAGGGTCACTGTCCTCCTTCCCCAACCCCTAGCTAGACTGAGGACCCCTCCCGTGTACCAGGCTCTGGGTGTCTGCTGACAGGTCTGCATACAGTACAACCTAGGTAGGATTTTCCTTCACCCATCTCCTGCCAGGCTGTGGCTCCTTGAGGTCAGGGATCAAAGGCCAGAGTCAGGACCTAGATCTGACCCCCTTTGGTGTCCCCAGGCCCTGGTGCTGGCCTGCTGTGGTAACACGTGCCTTACAAGCCCTGAACTTGGCTCTCCAGGGATCTGGCCAGGTTTTGATCAACCCCTGAAATAGAAGAATCCTTGGCACATGAGAAATCTTTCAAACACAGGTCCAGTGGACTAGGAAAAGGAACCTGGGGCTACAAACACTGGACTCCATGGCTGCAAAACCTCAGAAGACCCTGGGGCTGCAAAAACAATCCCTGTGCACCTCAGAGCCCCAGCCCACTACCTGCTCCCTCACTGTTCGTCCTCTTTATCAAACTGTCAGTGAAAATTAAAATGATGATATGCATTCCAGGAAATTTAGAGTGACCTAAACAGTCTGTTTCCATGGAGATCTTTTTTTTCTTCTTCTATAAAGTGACTATTGATTCCTCTATGTTTTAGAGGGTTCCCAGGTCCTGGGGGCTTCCCAGCTGGCGCTAGTGGTAAAGAACCCGCATGCCAGTGCAAGAGATGCAAGAGACGTAGGTTCGATCCCTGGGTTGGGAAGATTCCCCCGGAGGAGGAAATGGCAACCTACTGCAGTATGCTTGCCTGGAGACTCCCATGGACAGAGGAGCCTGGCAGCCTACAGTCCAAAGGGCCACAAAGAGTTGGACACAACTGAGTGTGCACGCATGGAGGTGGCTGGTGTGGGGGGGGCTCTGGGGTGCAGGAAGGGAAGCTGCCCTAACCCCACTGAGCACTGACCTGGATCTCTCGGGCATGGTAGAGGATGACCAGGCCCAGCAGGATGACCGTGGAGAGGCTGATGAGGCATTTGAGTGCAAATGAGTACAGGGACTCCTGGGCAAAGAGAGAGCAGAGGGCAGGACAGATACTGTGGAGGCGGGCAGCCCTCCTGACCCCCCCCCACACACACACACCTGGTCACTTCACTCAGGAAGTGAAGCTCCGGTCCTTACTCCTTAGACTTGGGCTCATAGCAAGGTGGCACTTCAGTTTATAAGGCCAGGTCTCACATGGGCACAGCACTTCATAGTTTATAAAACCAGGCCTCGAGCAGATCCAGCACTTTACAGTTTACAAGCTGACTTGGCTCTCATCTCCCTTCATCCTGGCACCACTTGGGGACCCACAACCCGGCTCATAACCTGGCCCAGTTCGCCCTCAAAAGGGGGAAACTTTTTTCCCTGCTCCTCAAAGCAGCTCTTCTCTGGTGCTCCAGCACCCCCCTTCCCACCTTCAGCGAAAGTGCAGCCCCATGGTGCAAGGCGGAGGGAAGGGGCTGGAGACTTCTGGCCCCACCTGAGGCCTTCCTGCTGCCCCTAGGGGGTGGAAACAACAGGAGGCCCTGGATGCCCCCATCTTCCCACTTCCAGGGTCCCCTCAGCACCCCCCGCCCACCTCTCCTAGGGCTGATGTGGTCCCAGACCCCATGCCCAAGGGGGTCTCGGTAAGCCAAGTGGGACCAGCAGGGCCTCCCCGGGGTGCCAGGGGGAAGGGCCATGCCTACCTTGGTGTAGACCCCCCAAGACAGCTCCGTCTCTGTCACCATGACAACGATGCCAAACATGCCAAAGATTAGGGCATAGTCACTGAGGCGCTTCCGCTTCTCAAAGAGCGCCCGCCGGTGGCCCAGGCGGTGGCCAACACTGGGGGGCTTCCCTGAGCCCCGCTGTCTGACCGCCTCATCTTCGTCCTCATCTTCTTCCTCTTCCTGGTCCTGGGGCTGCCCCCGGGGGCTGCCGGGTGAGGGTTGCGCCGGCTCACTCTTGGCCACCACCACCTGGGGGCCTGGGCCATTTGGAGGCTGCGGAGGGTGGCCGGCCTCGGGGTCCAGAGGATCTCGGCCCAGAGCGCCCAGCCCGCCACCTAGTGGCCGTCCCTCGCAGCCACTGTGTCTGTGGCTGTTCATGACTATGTGGGTGCTGGTGTTGGGCTTGCTGCCAGCCACCTGGGGCCTGGCATGGCTCAGCAACCGGGCTCCCGCGTTGACCTGCAGGGCACAGAGAACATGGTCATGTCAGGGCCTGGCCAACTGACCAGATGGCTAGGGCTCCCCACCCCAGAGCATCCTGAGGCTGGAGAGGCCATGAACCCATTGCAGGTGACATGTGGACTGACCTCCCACCCCAAAAACCAAGCCAACCTATGGCCCTCCTCGGCTCAAAACCTCCACATGGACTTCCCTGGGGTCTAGTGGTTAAGAATCCGCCTCCCAATGCAGGGGATGTGGGTTTGATCCCTGGTCGGGGAAACAAAGATCCCATAAGCTGCAGGGCAACTAAGCCTGCACGCGGCGACTACACAGCCTACATACTCTGGAGCCCACATGTCACAACTAGAAAGAAGGCTGAGGCCCACAACGAAGAGCACACATGCCACAACTAAGACCCAATGCAGCTAAAAATAAGTAAACAAATATAAAACAAAAACAAACCTCCCCGTGGCTCTCCAGCACTGTTGCATTAAAACTCCTCCCTGTGGCCAGAAGGCCTCTATCGTCTGGCTCCTACCCATCTTATCCTTCTCACTTTCCCAGAGTCACCCTCTTTCAGCCACACGACCTCCCCATCACCAGGTTCCAAAAAGCCTGGTCCTGCTTCAGGGCCCTTGCACACTCTGAGGCACCTGCTGCACGCTCTCCCTGGAACACCCTCCTACCAGGCCTTTGCCCATTGACTTTTCTGTGTTTCCAAGTACCTAAAGCAATGGACGCTAAAAGCAATAAACACCTAGAGCAATAAACATAGGCGACACTCAGTAAACACCTCTGAAAGCCTCAAGATGGGATTCTGCTGGCTGGTTTGCCTGGGAGGATTAGAGGCCACCTAAATGAGCCATCTGGANCTAAAGCAATGGACGCTAAAAGCAATAAACACCTAGAGCAATAAACATAGGCGACACTCAGTAAACACCTCTGAAAGCCTCAAGATGGGATTCTGCTGGCTGGTTTGCCTGGGAGGATTAGAGGCCACCTAAATGAGCCATCTGGAACCACTTTACCTTAGCTTACCTGTCTCCTGAGAAACCTGTATGCAGGTCTAGAAGCAACAGTTAGAACCAGACATGGACTGGTTTGAAACTGGGAGAGTACCTCAAGGCAGTATATTGTCACTGGGCTTATTTAACTTACGTGCAGAGTACATCATGAGAAATGTTAGACTGGATGACTCCCAAGCTGGAATCAAGATTGCCAGGAGAAATACTGACAATCTCAGATATGCAGATGATACCACTGACGGCAGAAAGTGAAGAGGAACTGTAAAGCCTCTTGATGAAGGTGAAAAAGGAGAGTGAAAAAAGCTGACTTGAGACTCAACATTCAAAAAAACTAAGATCATGGCATCCAGTCCCATCACTTCAAGGCAAATAGAAGGGGAAAATGTGTAAACAGTGACAGATTTTATTAATATTTTCTTGGGCTCCAAAGCACTGTGAATGGTGACTGAAGCCACGAAATTAAAAGACACTTCTCCTTGGAAGGAAAGCTATGACAAGCCAAGACAGTGTATTAAAAAGACATCACTTTGCTGACAAAGGTTCATATAGTCAAAGCTATGGTTTTTCCAGTAGTCATGTAGGGATATGAGAGTTGGACCATAAAGAAGGCTAAGCATTGAAGAATTGATGCTTTTGAGTTGTGGGGCTGGAGAAGATTCTTGAGAGTCCCTTTGACAGCAATGAGATCAAACCAGTCTCCTGAGAAACCTTCTGATCAAACCAGTAAAGGAAATCAGTCCTGAATATTCATTGGAAGGACTGATGCTGAAGCTAAAGGTCCAATACCTTGGCCACCTGATGAGAAGAGCCAACTCACTGGAAAAGACCAGGATGCTGAAGGCAGGAGGAGAAGCAGGGGCACCGGAGGATGAAATGGCTGGATGGCATCACTGCCTCAATGGACATGAGTTTAGAAAAGCTCCAGGGGACAGTGGGGGACAGGGAAGCCTGGAGTGATGCAGTCCATGCAGTTGCAGACAGTCTGATACGACTCAGCGACTGAACAACCACCAGCGAGCTGTCAGGAGATGGTTCCAACCCAGACTTAACTCCTGACTCCGGGAACCTTGTTCAAATTAATCTCACTCTACTGAGCTTCCAATTCCCCACCCCCACCACGTAGAGTTGTCCAAAGGCCTGAACATACTTACACAGTCAAAGGGTATGGCCAGGGAGATATTAGGGACCGTGACTATGGCTATGAGACCCTCAGCTCCCTCCTGCCTGGATTCTAGGACCAAAGGAACAATCAAGGGTTTAATTCTAAGATCCCAGATTGGAGGAATGCCTTGGCAGTCCAGTGGTTAGGACTCTGTGCTTTCACAGCTGAGGGCCTGGGTTCGATCCCTGGTCAGGGAACTAAGATCCCACAAGCCAAGGTGTGGCTAAAAACAAAGACATAAAATTTAAAAAGAAAAAGATCCCAGGAAACCCCCTGGGGGTCCGGGAGTTAGAGCTCTGTGGTCTCACTGCTGAGGAATGGGTTCAATCCCTGGCTGGGGAACTAAAAACCCTGTAAGCCATGTGATGCAGCCAAAAAACAAAAAGAGCCCAGAACTGATTCTTTAGCACCTTGGTCTGGCCCTGTAACCTTGGGCCAGACTCAGTTTCCCCACAAAGGAAACTGGTGACCGAGAAGCAGACAGGCTGATATGCCCTGACATCCTCAGATTCCGCGCCTGCCTGGGGCCAGGTCCCGCGTGTCACGTGCAGGAGCAAGGACCTTGAAGACGGTGATATACACAGGATGAGCCTGCCTGGAGTCCAATCTTGCCAGACCCTCCACTGCTCCACCCACTCCAGCCCACTCTCTCACTCCTCACCCCCACAGGCACCCCCAGCTGCCACCACAGCCTGTGTTTACCGAACACCCACTACATGCCAGGCTCTGTCCTTCACGTAGAGTTTTCTCCTTAATTCTCACAACATCCCCAAAAAAGGGATCCTAGGGTTTGGCCTGTTGTATAGATGGGGAAACAGAGGCACCAGTTTCCTTTCACTGTGCAATGAAGGATCCATCTCCTTACAAGGCAGATCCTGCATCAGGCTGCCTTGTGGGATTCTCCCAAGAGGCCAGGCGGCAGTGAGCTGTGGGTCCAGTGTTGTCCTCTTGGAAAAGGCTAAGCCGGCATGTGCTGGGGGCTCGGGAGAGGGGGCTGCATGCAGAGACAAGACACCTCCATGGCCCTGAAACCATGTTCCTGGGGGTGAGAGACGCAGACAGTGTCACACCAAGACACCACGATGAGCAAGGTTGCCAGGCGAGACACGGGTGACCTTGGGCAGGGCACCAACCAGGGCATGCACTGCAGGACTACCTGTGTCCACGTCTACCCCGCCCCCAGTGTTTGTCCCACTCACTACATGTCCCCAGACGAGGGTACCAGCACCCAGGAAGAACATCAGAAACATGAGTCTTAGGACACGTCTCACTCCATCCATCCTACCAACCAGGCTGTGGCCACCTGCGACCTGACGCTTCACGGTTTATAAGAGCTGGCCCCCCACAGGCCCAGGACATTACAGTTTGTATGGGCTGATCGCCTGCAGGCCTCGCACTTCACAGTTTCGAAGGCTGATCTTGGCCCTGATCTCTCTCCTTGTCTTCACAAGCAGTCAGGCGCCACTTCTTCTGGGGCTACGGTCCCTGCTAGCCACCTGAAGGGCTGTGAGCTGCTAGGTGAGACTAAGAGCTTGCTCCCAGGACACACACAGAGCCCCAGCCCTGCTCTGCCCCAAGAGACAAGGAGACCCAGACAGTCCTCCCAGCTTCCCTTCTGAAGGTGAAGAAGGGTCCCTGCCCAGGGCTTGGGGGGAGAGCAGGCAGGAGAGGGGATGGCCTGGCAGACAGGACTGGGAGGGGGTGGGGGCGCTGCAAACGACCTTCTGAAATGCACCGATGAAGATGCAATTTGGGGATGTGACTCAGCCACCTAACACACAGGCCAAATTCAGCCACGCGGCGGCCATGCTCCTCCTTGCCTGGCAGCCGCGTCCTGACATGCCCTGGGCAGAGAGGGAGTGGCGTGGGGCATGCGGATAGGCAGCAGGTGACTTCCAGGAGGGCAGAGGCCTGGAGGGCCTTCCTAGGGCCCATCACGTTAATGCGGTTGTTATTTAGTTGCTCAATTGTGTCTCTTTTGCGACCCCATGGACTGTAGCCCGCCAGGCTCCATTCATGGGATTTTCCAGGCGGACCAAGACCTTGGTCAGAATTACTGTATTTAATCCTTGTGGCTACTCAGCGAGGCAAGCAGCATTCTTACTCACATTTTACAGATGGGAGACGAGACTCAGAGAGGTTCAGCATGTTGCCTGAGGTCACACAGCCAGGAAGGGCTAAGTTAGTGCCGTCTGGGGGTGGCAGGATCTGCCTTGATTCCTCTTGACCAGCGACTATTCGGAAAGGGAGCCAGTCTGGCACAGCCCTTGAGGGACCACAGAGCTCAGGGCACAGGAGTGGTGGCTGTCTGACACCTCCCACGACCTCATAGGAAGTGGAAGGACAGAGAGGCCTGCCTGAGATCTCAGGGAAGAAGGGCCCAGCCCATAATCTAAAGACTGGGTGGGACCAGAGGGCCTTGGGGACAAGAGACCCCACTCCTCCCCAAGTTCACCTTCCCCTCCCTCATTGCAACCTGAGCCTAAAGGTGGGGTCCCCAGGATCCTCAGAGTTTTCCCAAAAAAACAGAAACTCCTACAGAACCCCAGCCAAGGTTTCGATGTCCATGAAAGGGTGTGTTTTTCTGGGTGAAGGCCCCGAGTTCTTCAACCACTTCTTCTAAAAAGGGAGAAACACCCTGTGGGCTGTATTTGGTTTTGAAGGTTCTTGGAATTGCTAAAATTGTCTCACATGTCTGGGGCACAAGACCTCTGTTCCCTGAATGCTGGGGTAAGAAGATGAGCAGACCCTGCCTTCTGCACCATTTCAAGAGATGCTATGGGAAACCTGTAGGCCAAGAGGGGTAGGGGGAATCCAGGAAGGCTCTTCAAGCAGGGGAGAAAGTGTGCAGGCAGCAGAGACCAAGGAGGCCAGCTCCTCTGAACTTTCCCACCCAACAGGAAGAGAAAGAAAATGACCAGACAGCAAAGGCCCTCGAGTGGGCTCTTTTACAAATGATGGGTTGATTACAGAGGGACTTTTGGGTGTTCCAGCCAGGACGAGGTCACTGCCATTTCCTCAGCTACTTTAGTAATGGGGCATCTTAGTGCCAACCCAGCAGGGTCGGTGACCAGAAAGAAATGAGATCTCACGTGGAAAATGCCTAGCACACAGTCATGGGTACGTTGCGGTGCCACTGTCCGACTCTGCAACCTGTCCTTCAGAGCTGGACCAGGAGAAAGTGCCCCTGCCCATTACGCTCAAAGGCAGAGCCTCCCTGGGGCAAAACGCCCACCTCACTGCTCCCAGAACTGTGGACAGAACGGCACATGGCAGAATCTTGCAGGTTTTGTGGGCAAGTTGTGGGCTGTGTGTCCCTGTAGAGGGTAGGGAAGGACCCCAAGACACTCCTCCACCATCACTCTTCAGGCCCTAGCTCTGCCGGGCTGACAGGATCCATTTGTCCTCCCACCCTCTGGGCTGTTGGAGAGTGGGTGCAGCAAGTCGTTGGCTGACTGCCCCATCCCTTAGGCATTCCGCCCTTCACCACCCATCAGGGTGCAGTTAGCCTGCCCTAGCCTGCTCTCCCCAGTGCCCTCCACTCTGATGCGTCTCCATCAGCATCTCTGGCGCACCCCCAGCCTCCAGCACTCACATCTGAGGCCCTACCCTCCAGGACTGCCAGAACAGTGCGCTGTGCTGGGTATCCGACCTCTGTCCTGGGAGAGCTAGGGGACCCGTTTTACGAACCCTGCCAGGCTGCCCCTAACGGCTGGACACAAGGGCCAGTGGTGAGGGTCTCGTTCCTCCCATTCCCAAGTCAGTCCTGGGTCACTGCCTCCAGCCCGAGAGCTCTCCCACCGTATCTATGGAGTTTGGAGACTCACTGCTCTGCCCCCGCCAAAGTGAACCCAGTACCCTCCCCCTCCAGGATGGGGATCCGTGAATCGACTCACTCGGGCGGTGCACATACACACATTCCCCCACTGCGATGTCCTCTCGGTTGCGGACCCCACGGAAATCCTCCCTCCTGGCCGCTGCCCCAAACGGCATCTCACTCCGGGACATGTCTCCCTGGGTACCCCTGCCCATACCACTCAGTACCTGCGGGACGCGGCTCGGGCAGGCGGACGAGGCTGGAAGGGAGAGGGACCCACGCGGCCACGGACCCCCAGGTCGGGGCCGGAACCGGGGCCGGGGTTGCGGACGGGGCGGGCAGCAGCGGGCAGGCGCGAGGCCCCGGGGCTGGGGGGCCGGGGGCAGCGGCAGAGCTCGCATCCCCCGCCGCCCTGTACACGGGCCCGGCCGGGGGAGCGAGCTCCCGCCCGTGCCGGGAGAGGAGGGGGCGGTGCGACGCCAGCGGCGCGGCCGATTGGTCGAGCCCGGGTTGGCACCGCCCCCGGCGACCCCGCAAGCCCCGCCTCTATTTAAAGATCCCTCATTCTCCGGCGTCCCCTTCGCCCCCCAGCGCGCGGCTGGTCCTCAAACTCACCCTCCCGCCCCGCGCGATGTAGAGAGGACCATGGCGAAGCAAAAACTCTCGTCCTCCATCGTCTTTGAGAACTCCTAACCACCCGTTTTCCAAAATCAGGTCCCCAAACTCCAGCCACCTCTCAACATTTGCGCACCTGGGGGCTGATCACAGCACGCACTTGCAGAGGTGACAAGTTTGCAAAGTGACTGGCCACCTCCCTCCTGAAACGACCTCGTCAAACTTCCGCTCTGTGTGTGTGTGTTGGGGGGGTGTTGGGGTCTTGGGGTGGGGAAACAAGATGATGGCAAGTAGAAAGTGCCTTGGACCTGGGTGTGGGGGCTTTCAGGGCTGGGGTGGGGGGTGCTTGCTGGGGCAAAGGCCATCTTTGAGAGGAGAGAATGCACTCAGATTTAGCCCCTTCTCCCAGTCCTAAACTCCCCAAATCAATGCCAGCATGGCAGGCAACAGGAGATTTTTTTTTGGTGCCCCAAGTGGTGCCCCTTTCCCCTGGTACTGAGCATGACCTTGGGCAATACTTATTCAGTGTTCATGGAAGCTCAGAGGAGCCTTGGGGGCTGGAAGGTGGAGAGCCCTACCTCCTCCATTCTCAGACAGCCTCACCCTATCCCCACCCTGTCAGCTGGGTGACTGAACCTGGCTCTGTCCTCCCCAGCCTGAGGGCTCCTGGGGGCAGCAGTTCCCCCATCTCTCCCCCAGTCCCCTATCTTATTTTCCTCCTGGCCCTGAGCTTTGGGCCAGGTCAGAAACATCTGACTGCTCATCACTGCCTTGGGGCAGCTGTCTGTTCTTTCTGCGGTGCCCAGAAAATAGCTGGGCTGAATGAATGAGTGAGCAGACGGTGGCTTGGGCAGGGGTAGTCCCATGGGTCAGTGATGGTGGTGAGGGTGAGCAGAGCCAGGTGATAGGTGGGGGCGTCAGCAGATGGGACTCCTGGTCCCTCATCTCCAGAGCCTGTCCTTTATCCCAGCCTGCTGGGAGCACCCTAAAGAAGGCCTAGCCATGGTCTATGCTAGTTGGGAAGTGGAGGCCTGGGGACCCCCATGCCCTATTGTGTCCATAGGGGCTCCAGGAGTAGGGTTTGGGAACTGTAAGAGGATGCATTCTCAAACATGCTTCACTGCATCCCTCCATCCACTTACCAGCTCCCCTTCCCAGGCCTCCTCCCCTCAGCTCACTCCAGGCCTTTGCACTTGCTGTTCCCTTGCCTGAGCCACCGGGGCCTCTTTCTAAAGCACAGCAGTGATGGAGCCACCCACATCTCCCTCGGGGTCTGGCACACATCCCTGTGTCGCATTCAATGTCCTGGCCCCTGACAGCCTGTGCCTGCCCCCGTATGGGTCCCTACCCCACAGAAAGCATTCTCGTCGTGCCTACGGATTGACCCAGGCTTGCACAGACTGCTGTCACGCCCCTGTAGCACTGTACGTGTGTGCTGAGTCGTGTCCAACTCTTTTGTCATCCCCCAGACTGTAGCGCACAAGGATCCTCTGTCCATGGGATTCTCCAGGCAAGAATAGTGGAGTAGGTTGCCATTTGATCTTCCCCACCCAGGGATCAAACCTGTGTCTCTTGCACTGGCAGGTGGATTCTTATCACTGTGCCACCTGGGAAGCCTCTGCAGTATCCAATGCTTTCTGAATTCAAGTTCCCTGTATAAACATCCAGAAATTCACAAGAGCATCGACCACAGCCCGCAGAGGCCCATCCACTCCTCCCATCCTACCAGACCCTGCAGGCTCCGTATTTACCATCTCTCTCTCTCTAGAAAGATCCCTATCTCTCCTTTGGGCTCACATGCCCCAAGGAATCAGGAAATTTCCTCACAGAGCTGCATTTAGGACAGTCAATCTGGTGGCCGATCACCTCCTACCCAAGTTGGCCCTGTTGTCTGCTTGAGATGAGATGAGATTCATCTCATCCCTCTGAGACAAGCCTGGCATTGGTGCACAGAGGTCAGAGGTGAATAAAGGCTCTCGGCTTCCCAGGTGACACTAGTGGCAAAGGACCCGCCTGCCAGTGCAGGAAATATAAGACGCCTGTTCAACCCCTGGGTCGAGCAGATCCCCTGGAGGAGGGCATGGCAACCCACTCCAGTATTCTTGCCTGGAGAACCCCATGGGCAGAGAGCCTGGCAGGCTACAGGCCGAGGCTGGGGTGGGGGTCACAAAGAGTCAGAGACCACTGAAGCAACTTAGCACACACTGAGTGGGATATATCTGAGTTTCCATTCCAGAGCCTCTCCGCAGCCCACAGTTAGCTGGAAGGGACTCAAAGACCATGCACATGAACTTCAGCTGGGAGACCCTCAGGACTCAGGCCCCAGGAAATGACCTACAGACTGGTGAGGGAGATAGAAGCTAAACATGAAGCCCCTCCTCCAGGGCCCTGAGGGGTGGACCACAAGTTCAGGGCAGTGGCTGTGGGTCTGGGTGCAGGCGACCTGGGAGAACCTCACAGGAAGTGAAGCACCCAGAGGCAGAGGGAATCACCTGAGCTGGGGCAGATTGGCCACCTCTCCATCCTACCACCAAGCTGCAAATTCACAGAAGTCTCAGACCCATCCTGGGTCTAACCAATGACTGCCTCAAAGGAGGCGGGACCCTGAATCCCCTGTGAGTGTGGGAACGGCAGAGTGGGGAAGGTGTTCACTCACTCTCTCATTCATTCATTTATCCACACATTCATTCATTCACTCACACACCCACCGAGTTTCTTCTCCAAGTGTGGTGCAGGGGATGCAGAGTCTGAGACAGGTATAAACCTTCCCTTCTTGGAGTTGATCTTCTCGAGGAAGGGAGCAACCTTTACTAGTAAAGGACAAGTAAGGCTTCCACACAAGCATGGGAGGGATTCCCTGGTGGTCCAGTGATTAAGCCTTCAAGCTCCCAGTGCAGGGGACCAGGGTTTGATCCTGGGAACTAGATTCACATGTCACAACTAAAAGACCCTGCATGCCCCAATTAAACATTCGCATGCTGCAATAAAGATTGAAGAGCCCATGTGCCGCACCTAAGACCCAGCACAGCCAAATAACTTAAAAAAAAAAAAGAAAAATAGCTTCAAAAAAAAGCATTGGAAAAGAATCCAGTGAAGCTGAGAACACGAGAACGGAGGTGGGAGCCTTTAACTAGGGTGTTCTGGGGTGGCCTCTTGGAAGAAGGAACATTTGAAGGCGGGCCAAGAAGCCAGCCCTAGAAAAGCTGGAGAAGGGTACACCCAGAGGAAGGCACTGCAAGGGCAAAGGCACTGAGGTGAGACCACTGAGAAGGATGTGATGGGGGAAGAGAAGGAGTAAGTGGGGTAGTGGGGGTCACAGAGGCAAGCAGGGGCTCCACTCTCGGGGCTGTGTGCAGCACTCTGAGGAGAGCCGAAGTCATGAAGGGCTTAGCCCCCTAGTGTCCTAGCAACTGTGGGGGTTGGGTGGGGGGAGGCACTCCAGAGGGTTTGTTCCTGGGCTTTTCAGTATTCAGGGACCACCCCCCACCCCAGAAGCTTCATTCATTCTATCAGCATTTACTGAGCACCTCCTGTCTTCAGGGCTACTGTGATGACGAAGACACCCCAAATCCCCCAAATGCAGGGTTTCAGGCCAATGGGAAGATAAGGTATTGAATCAATCAATAAATACAACTGACACTTGCAAATGGCTCCCAGGGGAAATGAGGCCAGGGAGGGGTGGGAAGGGACTGCGCCTGGTCTCCTCTGTTACTTACCACGGGCAGCCCACTGAGGAGCCCTTGGTCCCTACTCTGGAGGAGGAGATGGAAGCCTGGGGGTTGCATGCAGGCAGAGAAGGCTCTGTTACTAGCTCAGAGTTCCGGTGAGCAGCAGGCAGACCCTCCATGCCCACCAGGGGACCTGCCCCGGGGCTGTCTTGCTCATTCAGCTGATAGCTGCATTCTTGCTCCAGACTCTAGCTTGCCCTCCTGCCCTTGCCACTCTCAGGCTCCAAGGGCTCCAGACTAACTCTTCCTCCCCAGAGTCCCCCACATCTGACAGACCAGTCCATGATCACTTCTGAATTCATTCCAGCCCACCCCTCTGTCCCCATCCCTACAGCCCCTGCCTCGGCACAAGGCTTGATTCTGAAGTATGGTGCCCCGCGGTGTGGCTCTTCTGATTTCAACAGTATCCCTCCCCCTAATTCCAGCTCATCCAGGACGTCAGAATGGGACCTTTTTTGATCACATTATTGGTCTTTGAAAATGTAGTTAAATTAAGATGAGGTCTTAATTTTATTGGCTCAGACAATAAAGAATCTGCCTGCAGTGGGGGAGCCCTGGGTTCAATTCCTGGGTCAGGAAGATCCTCCTGGAGAAGGGAATGGCTACCCACTCCAGTATTCTTGCCTGGAGAATTCCATGAACAGAGGAGCCTGGTGGGCTACATTAGTCCATGGGGTTGCAAAGAATTGGACACGACTGAGCGACTAACACTTTTCACTTTCACATACTGCATTAGGGTGGGCCCCTAATCTGGTGGGCACTAATAAGACTGGTGTTCTTATAAGACCACATGAAGATACAGACATGCACACAGGGCAGAAGGCTACGTGAAGACAGAGACTGGAGTGAGATGGCCACAATCGATGGACTATCTGGAGCCACCAGAGGCTGGAAGAGACCTCTCCGGGAGCCTCCAGAGGGAATGTGGCCCTACCATGCCTGGATTTCAGACCGCTGGTCTCCAAAATGCGACAGAATACATTTCTGTTGTTTTAAGCCAATCATGGTTGTAGACATTTGTTAATGGCTGCCCCCCAAAACTCTTACCATGGTCATGGACAAGGGGCTGTCCCTCTTTGAGCCTCAGTTTCCTGAACAGGGCAATGAGGATCCTCCAAGGGCAACAGGAGGAGTCAGGGAGCTAATCCCAATTCAATGTGTCACAAACACTGTGGTGGCTGACTGGATGTTCCCCATTGCTACTGGCCTGATCATGACCTGGCTGTTTTTGTGTGTGTGTGTGTGGGCGGGGGGGGCGGAGCATGCAGGATCTTAGTTCTCAACCATGGCTCAAACCTGGGTCCCTGCAGTGGAAGCTCGGAGTCTTAACCACTGGATGACCAGGGAAGTCCTGATCTGGACCATTTCCAAAGCTCCTTCCTGGCCTCTTGGGCTCCAGCCTAGTCTCTGCCAGGTCCCGGAAGGGATTTTTGCTTGCTGAAATATGATCATGCTGCTGCTAATTCTCGGTGCTCAGCGGCTCCACGTGGCCCTCACAGCATCTATATGATTAGCTCCCCAGCGTGGCTCCAGCTGGCCACTGGTAAACTCCCTTCAAGATCCAACTCAGGGATTCCCCTGGTAATCCAGTGCTGGGAAAGGCTGAGGGCAGGAGGAGAAGGGGCAACAGAGGAGGAGCTGGTTGGCTGGCATCATCGACTTAATGGGCATGAGTGTGAGCAAACTCCAGGAGACAGCGAAGGACAGGCAAGCCTGGCATGCTGCAATCCACTGGGTTGCAAAGAGTCAGACATGACTGAGCGACTGAACAACAACAGGGACTTCCCTGGTGGTCCAGGGGCTAAGACTCCTCAAGACCTGGCACAGACAAAAAAAAAAAAAAAAAGACCAGCTCAAAGAGCAAGCACACTTCCTTCAGGATGCCTTCCTAGAGTTCCCCCAGGTACAGTGAGTCCCTCCTTCCCTTCCTGTCGCCCCTCAGCATCGGGGAGAAAATTGGCCCCAAAGAGTTAATCCTCCATGCCCAGTTCAGTCCAGAATCTGCCCACGTTTCTGCATCCCTGCAGCCCCAACCTGGTACCAGCCGAACTGNCCCAGGTACAGTGAGTCCCTCCTTCCCTTCCTGTCGCCCCTCAGCATCGGGGAGAAAATTGGCCCCAAAGAGTTAATCCTCCATGCCCAGTTCAGTCCAGAATCTGCCCACGTTTCTGCATCCCTGCAGCCCCAACCTGGTACCAGCCGAACTGACTGCTCAGATGCCCCTCTGGCCTCCCTTCTGGCCTTCTATCACTCCCACTCCTGCCCCCAGTAGTCCCTGTTCTCCACGGCAGCCACAGGGGCTTTTGAAAATCATAAACCATAATATATCTCTCCCCAGCTCACACACCATCCACAGCTCCCCACTGTTCTGCAGTCCACTCCTTCGCCACAGCCCCTGCCTGCAGAAACCCCTACTCTCCTCCTCCTCCTCTCTCCTGCTTGCTTATTCTGTTCCAGCCACACCAGTCTCCTCACTGTTCCTCAGACACACCAAGCTCGTTTCTGCCTCAGGACCTTTGCACATGCTGTTCCCTCTGCCTGGTAAGCCGCTTTCCTAGCTCTTGCCTGACTGGCTACACCTCCTCTCTTGTGTCTCAGCTCATGGTCAGCTCCCTGGAGAGGCCCAACTACAGAAGCCTCTCCTACCCCTCAGTCATTCTCTAACACATCTCTGTTTTATTTTCCTCACTGTGTTTCCAGTGCCCAGCCCTGGGCCTGGCATACCACAACTGCTTAGTCTTTGTTGACTGATGAATGACCCCACACATTTGACACTGGCACCTGGTCCCCTCCATACAGGCAGCTCACTGCCAAGCCCAGAATGTCAGTCAATATTCATAGGAGAAAAATAGATCAGAGGAGCTGCTCCCTGAGGGTTGTCTCTAGGGAGTGAGGTCACAGGATCTGGGTGGTGGAAACTATGGGGGTTTTAGAGCTACTCCAACTCAGTTCAACTCCCTCCTTCTGGCTGTGTGACTGTGGGTGGATCGCTCAGCCTCTCTGAGCCGGTTCCCCACCACCAGTGACCTGAGAAAGTGGACAATGACTCTCCAGAGGGGACTCTAGAACACACAGTCATGGCAATAATTATTATTATCATATTAGTAGTATTATTTCAAAGGTTGGCACTTTGAAGTCACCATGTTTTCTATCCAACTCCTGGCCCACCCTCTACTCCCAAAGGTGGCCTGAGTTTGCGATTCACTCACCCTGGAGTGCAGGGGTCTTCCTGATGCGACACGATGAAAGGAGCTGTCTGCTTTAGTCCCACTGGGCCACCACTTGGCTGGCAGAGGGCTGTGGCCACTTTTCTTCCCCCCCCTCCCCGCCCTGTAAGGACCAGACATGGGTTGTGGGGTGGAGCCAGGGTCCCAGGAGGCTCCCAGACTGCAGTGGTCTTTAGAACAGATCTGTGCTCTGGCAAGCTGAGTTTTACCGTGTAAGTTTCAGGGAAACCTGTGCTCAGGGGTGGCACTGTCTGTCCAGCTAGGGGCCTGTTTCCTTCTGTGGACCCCTCTTTGAACTGCTGTAGATACACCCCCCACACTAGACCCCCCTCCCTGGAGGCCCTCTCCTTCCCCTGACACCCTTTCCTTCCTGGTCTCTATCTTTCTCTCCCAAGCCCCTCCACCACACCCCCACCAATTCCTTCACCACAGGAAGAGTTGGGTGGGTGAGGGCTGACATGGGCACCTGTGAGGATAAAGGAGTCAAGGAATCCCCAGCTTGACCAGCTGCCCCTTAATTCTCCCAGGTCTGCAGCTGCCCTGGGGACTGAGGCTCCCTCACGGAGTTCGCTGTCTCCAGAACCCCCATGTGAGCACAGTAGCCTCATCCCGCCCTGGAGGAGAGGGCAGGAGGGGACCCATGATGGTCCCACAGTGCCCCAGGGCTGGGGGAGACCTCTGAGCGGGGCTGAAGGAAAACTCGGCCAGCCATGAACATCACAGCCGCCCTTTCTCTTGCCAGAGGTCTGGGGTGGGGGCTCACGGCCAGGCTCGTGGCTCTGGTGCTGCCTGTTCTAGCCAAGGGACCTTTTGAAGTTGACCCTGGCCCTTCGGAGGGCAGGGAATTGTAGGAGGTCAATAGTGGGCGAGTGATCAGAGTGGAAATTATTCTACAGGCTCACAATGCTTGGCTTGCCCATCTGGAATTCCCCCCACCCTCAAGGGTTTCCTCCCAGGTCTTGGGCTGGCTTGGGGAGTGGGGCTAGGAGGCATGAGAGACCTGGAAACCAAAAGGAAGGAGCCAGGTCAGGGGTGTGGGGTGGGGAGGTGGGGGGTTCTCCATTCAGTCCCATGGGGCCTCTGGTAGGGCAGAGAGATTGAGGAGAATGACAGAAGCCCTCCTCCCTTTCCAGAGACCCCAGGGAGGGCCCTCACACCTGTGGTTAAACGCAGGGAGTGGAAGACCCTAGAGCTGACACCACCCGCTGGCTTCTGAGGTTAGTGAGCCATAAACCCTCCCGCTCTGCTCCTGCTCAGCTGCGTGACCTTGGCTAAGTGCTAACCCTCTCTGGGCCTCTCTCCCTGTCCGTGGGGGTGAGGGTCAGAGAAGAACAGAGAAGAGTCTCGGGCTCCAAAGAGCAGGCGCTCAAACGCACAGTAGGCTGGCAGGTGGGGGTTTCCTTCTACTCCGCCGCAAGGCCGGCCGGGGGAATCCCTGCCACAGACTGGGAGAGAAAGACGGGGGGAGGGGGGAGGAAGTGGGGAGGGGGCAGTACGACCAGTCCTCCCCCTTCCCAACACACTGAGGGCCGCGCGGGAGGGTCCGCATGTCTCCACCCTCACCTCCGTGGGAGGATGTCTCCGCATCCCAAATTCCGGGAGCGGAAGCCCCCTTCTCCAGGGTTGGGGGCCCTGGAGCTGACTCGGGGCTTGGTGTTGAGTGGGGAGAGGGATGGAAGGGGGTTTCCTTCCCTTCCGCAGCTCCCGCTTTGAATTCTCCGAGTCGGGCAAACCCTGACCGAGACTGCCACCGAGGAGACGGCGAGAGCCGCGGAAACCTCCACCCTGTAACCCACCCCTCTACTGCCTACTCACCGGCCGGAGTCGGCCGCGGCAGCTGGAGCCCCAGTGCCTGGCCCGAGCGCGAAGACAAGTGCCCGGCCGGGCAAGGGCGTGTGAGCCGGGAGGGAGTGTGCGCGCCGCCGCAGAGCTGACCCCCTCCCCGCCGTTCCGGGCCCCGCCCCGCCGCCCGGGGAGGGGGCGCCGACCGCGCCGAGGGAGCGGCAACCGGCGGCTGCCACCGCGCACCCCCCTCCCCCGCCACGCTGCTCTAGAAGTGGGGGGCGGGAATCCCCGTCTCGCGCAAGCCCCCTCCCCGCAGGGGCGTGCCAGCAAATCTCCGACCAGGTTCCAAGAGCCGGGAGGACCCTCTGCCGCCGCTGGCCCGCGGCGCTCATTTTTTAGGTGGGGAAACTGAGACCCGGGGCGGGGGGAGCCCCTGGCCTGGGTCCAGCGACCCAGCAGCACAGAAGACAGCTGTCCCCGCCCTCCCCACCCCCGAGGACCGCTCCCGGGATCGGGGGAAGAAGCCGAGGCCAGGGCGACAGAGGAAGGCTATTAAGCGCCCCCCCTCCAGGAACCTTGAGTGGGACTCGGGGGCTCCAGGGGGAATCGGGGGTTTGGGGCAGCTGGTGATGCTGCCCGGGCCAGAAGGTCCCAGCGAGGGAGGGGAGACCCGGGATGTCCAGAAAACTAACCACAGTAAACTTCTCCGTATTACTGTTGCGTCGTGATGCCCTGAAACCAGCCCTCTTAAATGCAGGATGCCAGGACCCCGCCGAACGTGAAAGGAAGAGGCCTGAATGGCAGGGTTTGTGAAGGTCACTGCCAAATGAGAACAATGCGGCTACCGAGGTCTGGGTCACTAGAGGATGGGGTACTGAGTCTAGGGCTCAGTCTTCCGATGACCTTGGCCCTGCGCAAGCCCCTCTCCGAGTCTGTTTCCCGGAGTGTCTGGACTGGACAGTGCCCACCTCTGGGGTCCCTCCAGCTCTCGGGAATCTGTAGGGCTGCCGGCTACGTTTTGCTGGTCTCCTCCAACTTTCCCCTTACCTCCAGGAAGCGTGGCGCCCTCCCAAAGACCACTGTCTTCGTCCGCTGCCCCCGCAGCTCCGCCCGCCCCGTCTCTGAACCCCCCACCCACCTTCCACCTGGGCCTGGGGTGTGGGGAATTTCCTCTCGGGAGCCAGAAGGTTTCTACGAGCCTACATCCCTTTTTTTCGTTGTTTCCCCCCCCACCTTTTCTTCCATTCATTCTAAAAATAGCCCTCCCTCTCCAATCCTCCCCCCCCTTCCCCCTCTCCGGGCCCGGATCGTCTCGTGAAAGGTACTGTGCTCCCGGGAGGGGTCCTGAGGCGGGGATCCCGCGGTGCGGGAGGGGCTGGGGGAGGCGACTCGCGGAGGCGAATGGGGAGGGGGAGGCGACTGGGAACGCTTTCTTCCCCCTTCCCATTATGTGTGTGTAAGCCGCGCTCAGAGGGAGCCGCCAGCGTGACCGTGCCCATGTGTGGAGGGAAAGAGAACAAAGCAGCGGGGGGCCTCGGGGTCTGCATTGTGTGGACAGAGAGGGGGAGGGCTGCAGGAACCGCGGGGACTCCACAGAGGAGGGGCCTCACCCTGCACTTCTCAGGGGGTGACTTCCAGCGTGTCGGAAGATGCTGAGGCCCCTGTGAGGGAGAGTCCAGAGCTGGTGACAGGACACGCGTCATTTGGGGTGTCCCCGCCCCTGAACCCCACCATTGCCCTGGAGAAGCCCCAGAACACCCCCTCAGTCCTGCAGCTCATGTATCCCCAGTGTCACCCCACTGTCCCTTCTCTGATGCAGCCACAGAAATCCATCGTCAACCATGTGACTGGTCACGTCCTGCCCCACATTACCGGCCACCTCCTCCTTGAACCAAAAGGATGATCCTCGTTCCTCCCCCCTTGCAAGGCCCACGTGGTCTGGTCTAACCCCAGCTTTTTAGCTGTCACCGTGTCCAGCCTTGGGGCCTTTGCATCTGCTGCTCCTTCTGCCAGGATCACCCTTTCCCAGCTCTCCTCACCCCCTATTGTCTTTCAGAAGCCCGGTCCAATGTCACCTCCTGCCTAGAGGCCTTCCTTATCTCGGCACATCAGCCTAGTTCGCTGTCCTCAATCCCTAGTGGAAGCAGTCGTCACTTACTCACCTCTGGCTTCCCCAGAAATGGGGAAGGGGAGAATGGGGGGCCCAGTGCCACTTGGGCCCGGCTGATGAGAGGAGAGGTCCAACTCTGACCTAAGACCACCCCAGAAGTTACCCAGCTCCAAATAAAGGGATGGCATCACCCTCTGCCCAATGACCTCAGGAAGCACCCCTAGGACATGGCACAAAAGATCCAGGATCTGATTCTGCAGGGGTGTTGCCTAGGACACTGAAACTATAAACATAGTCAGGGGCTCAAATGTTTCCCTTCTGAGGACTGCTGGTTTCCAGAATAACATGCCCCTGGGAAAAGTGATCCATGAGGCTGAGTTTTTGGCCTGTTGGGCAGAAGCCAGGCGGGAGGTACAACTGAGTATTCGGATGGCAAATAGATATGAAGGGTAAAGATGAGAAGTGGGGATTGGTGGAGGCATCGAGGGGCAGCCTAGGGCCAGGGACTGACCTTTTCTGTTATTAGCTTTCCTACAATGTTTTATTATCTTACTTGTTTTCAAAACCAAGGAGGAGGATAAAAGGCAAATTACTTTGTTGGAAGGTACAAAAGCTCAGACAGGGGATGTGTGTCTCTAAGGTACGAAAAATGAAGCTGTGTTGAAGAATCAAATACTACCCCCAGGACTTGCCTCCATAAAATTACCCTCCAAAATTTTTCTATGTATCTATTATATGCTTATGTGCCCAGAGATTGAGGGGAAGCCTGGTGTAGGAGGTTCCTGGGTCTCAGGCTTAAGAGTAACGAGCCCTAGAGGTTCCAGGACAAGGAGGTGATGGCAGCTGGGATAGGCAGAGACATATCATCTCAGCAGGATCAGGCCCACGGCAGAGAGTTTGGAGGAGCTTTAGGGCTTGAGAGAGACAGAGACAGCCACGCAGAGACAAAGAGAGAAGGCAGTGGAGGTGCCATGCCTTTGCTCATTTTCCTTGGCTAGGACTCCACCTCAGGGTGGTGTTCGAAGCCAGGATGGGAGATGGCATGGGAGGGCACCAGTGTGCAGGCCTGTGGGGCACCAGAGAGATAAGAAACAAAGGAATCATCTGATTTGAGAGGTCCTAGTGGCAAGGCTCAAGGGACAGGCAGGGGATGGGGTTGGCCGGGAGAAGGAAGTGGTCCGAAATTAGAGCTGCTAGTAAAACCAGTGGACGAATGGGCCACACTTAGAATAAAAATTATTCCATTGCTTAACTGAAAGTCAAGTTCAACTGGTGTGTCCTGTACCTCTTCTTCTTCTAAATCTGGAAATCTTAGATCCAGATTTCCTGGCTCAGCAAACCTGGGGTTTGCAGGTTGGCGGCTGGGGTGGTGTCCTGAAGGTGTTCGTCCCCTCCCGGTAGCCACCCCTATACCCTACCGTGTTCCCTTCATA
>SJYA01005053.1:0-28004 GCA_006410615.1 Neotragus moschatus
TCACACATTCCACGACGAGGAGGGAGGATCCCGCGTGCCTCAACCAAGACCCAGTGGAGCAAAATAAACCAAAAAACCTCAAAACAAAGATCAGTCAGAATCCTTTGAATCTCTTAATTCTTAAGGGCAGTATTTAATTTGTCTAATGTAAGCGTGATCACCATTTTATGGCTGGCAAACATAAAATCAGAGAGGTAAGGAATTTTCCTTACACCACACAGTGGATAAATGAGTTTGTAATAGAATTCAAGTGTCTTCTACCAGTAGCTAGAAATGACAACAATCATATAGCCAATTTTTTATTATCAGGGTTTTTCATTCTTCTCGTGACTTTTTGTGTTTATTTGACTCTATAACCTAAAACGTAGGTACTACTGACATTTTCATTCCACATGTGAAAAACCAAAGCACAGAGAAGCTACCTGACTGCTCCAGCATCACACATTGGCCAGCAAATATGCAGGCAGGAGAGACATTTACAGTCCCTGCTCTTAACCACTATACAAAAGTGGTTTTATTTCTCTACCCACTTCTACTTCTTTCTCAACTTACTTCTCTACAAAAATTTGTGGGTTATTTGTCTATCAGATATCATGAAGGAACTCATCATAGAGTGAGTCCTCCCTCTAGACCCAAAGGCAAAACAAAACCACAAGGGTGACTTTCGGTCTAGCAATCTATGACCCGGATCTGCCAAGAAGAGGCACCTCCTTACAATTCCTGCACAGCCTCTGCGGTTGAGGGCCTTGACCCCTAGACTCCCTAATTCCACCATCATTCACAGTAGTTATAATCAAAGCATTCTTTCCATGGACAACATTGTTTGTTTTGTAGAAATGTAAAAAGCACATTTCGACTACTCATCTGTTGCTTAAATCTCCTCTGTGATACTCTGGCCAAGAGGTCTGGAAATTCGAAACGTCCCATGTTAGCACATTCCATCTTGGACAGCTTTAACTGAGAAATGTCTTTTCTCTTATTGAAAAAAAAAATCTACCTGTGACTTCTTTTTGTTTTTTTTTTTCCATTTATAAGTGTTAAGTCTGTTTATTTGCTTTTATTTTGAGAATTTAATGAACTATATAGACCCACCCCCGGAAAAAAAAAAAAATGTAGACTACAGCTGTACACAAAAAGCTCACAAGCAGCCCTCTGAAGGCATATAATGGTCTGTGAACCTCAAGGTTAGAAACCCTCTTCAATAACAGCCCTGCAAATGCTGTAAGTGAGAGAGCACTCTCACCCGCCGTACTGTGAACCATGTCCAAAAAAGGACTTGTGTTCTTCTCTCGCCACTGAATTACATCGGCTTAGATTGTGGTCATTCATTTAGCCCATGGAGACCTTCCTGAACCCTGGCTCTGTGATCTAATCTATTCACTATGCCTTCTTCAAGTCAGCTCTAGTCTTGATCACCACAGCCCTGGCAAAGACCTTAGACAGGAAATAGCTCGAGATAAAACCCAATGACAGGATAATCACCCTGTGATGTGAGAAGTGCCCCCTACATTTTTCTGCAAAGATCATATACTGGGACTTGAGTCTGTGACTACACAGGGAAGTATGCATATTTCAACAACCAGAATATAATCATATACCATTAACTTTATCCCTCAAGAAACCTGATTTTGTTTCATTTCTTCAGTGTTGGGTTAGTTCAGGACTTAGACTAACCAACTCAGAGGATATGAAAACACATGAGAACCACATGATTGAGGGTCTAGGTACCAACTGCAAAACTTCCTTTTACATATTAGAATGTGGCCTCGGGAAACCCAAGTGTTTTCCCAGGTCTAAAGTCCCTCCAACTACAGTTTTCCTAAATAAAACTGAGTAGCTGCCTAGGGGCTATCTCTTTGATGTGAAGAATTCTCACACCAGCAAGTTTACAAATGCCAAAAAGCAAGTATACAAATGTCATGTTGTGTATTAGGGTTTTTTTTTTTTTAATGGTTTAATTTACTTGTTTTTAAATGAGTTTTTTTCAGGCTTCAAGGATACCTCGTAGTGTTCTAGCATTTTGAGGACAAGTTGATATGACCCTGTCTAAGTACTTTGTAGATTTTAGAAATTAAATCATATCACTTCTAGTGTTTGTCATTTCAAAACTAAGAGCTTTT
Organism: Neotragus moschatus; assembly: GCA_006410615.1. NCBI lineage: Eukaryota > Metazoa > Chordata > Mammalia > Artiodactyla > Bovidae > Neotragus > Neotragus moschatus. Next base: position 2,121 of record SJYA01005053.1, read on the forward strand.
ATATAGCCAGCATTGTGGAAGAAGATTGGAAAAGAATTGAGTCAGAGGATCCCACTCTGTCTTTAACTACACGAGTGATAACAAGCAGTTCTTCTGTCCTTTCTGGGCCTCTTATTTCTCATGCATAAAAGTCACTTCTCCTCCAGTTTTCAAAAATCATTTTATTCTAATTTGGTTAAATTACATGGATGCGCTAAAGCATCAGAACCAAGACAAACAGCAGTCCCTGGATTCCTTTCTGTGTCTGAAACATTAAGGTTGAAAGTATGACTTTAACATACAAGGAGTGTCACAAAATATCTTTTCACTCTAGTGGTGATGCATGGTGGGTCACAGGACACAATGCCTCTATTCCAAAGTTTCCTAAACTTTAGAGACACTTAGGGAATTAAAAAAAAAAAAAAACTTGTGAGGCCTAGATCTCACCCTAAAAGGTTCCAAAAGGCATGAGATTACCTCAACCAGTAGAATTAGAAAAACTTAGAAAACATAAAAACTTCAGTTTGGAACCACTGCTCCATTCCAGCTTTCAATTCTGAAAGTATGTAAGAATCAACTGATAATTTTTCAAAGCCTGCCAGTGCCTAGGTCCACCCCCAGATTCTGATTCAATTGGCCCTTGGGACGAGGGCATTGATGTGTTTTAAAATTCTGCAGGTTGTTGTGATGTGTAGACAGGGGTGGGAACTACTCCTGTAATCTCTGCTTCATATGATCCTTCTAGTTGATCATCCTGACATCAGTCACACACCGGCCACTCATCAAATGAAAAATCTTTGGACCTAATTACAGAGTACAGCTCCACCTCCACTATATCAACCTGGTGTCATAACTTCCTGCTTTTTCTCTAGGACCATAACTTCTTATCTTGTCAATTAACCAGTGCTCCCGGTGTTCTGTGACCTGAATTTCCCAGCTATGGGCTCTCAAGTGCTTCTTTCAGACTGTAGTCCCACTTCTATCAACTTTTGTTTGCCTTGTGCATCAATTCTCCCTAGTACTTTGAACGCCCTTGCCTGTTCTTCCAAATGTCCTTTGTATCTTGGATTATTCTGATCAAATTTCTCCTATGATCCTAACTAACTACTATTAAATGGGAGTCAAAAGGATATATCCAACTGAGAAAAAAAACTCTGCCTAATTTCACCAATGGCTGAGCAAATCCTAGGCATATATATCAAGGAAATTGGAGACACACAAACACACACACACACAATTTCTAAAACTATAACTTTTTTTTTCCATTCTACACTGGCTTCAGTTCTGGCCAAGTACTTAAGAACCACAAGAATCAATCTTGGAAAACTACAAAGATGAGAACTATACATTTTCAAGAGAATTAAGGAGTTACCAATAGAAGGTGAAAGCAAAGATTAGAACCTCAGTCTAGAAAAATGGAAGCTGATGGAAAATTATTTTGAAGAGTGACTAAAGAAGATGCTTGAGAGTCCCTTGGACTTCAAGAAGATCCAACCAGTCCATTCTGAAGGAGGTCAACCCTGGGTGTTCTTTTAAGAAATGATGCTAAGCTAAAACTCCAGTACTTTGGCCACCTCATGTGAAGAGTTGACTCACTGGAAAAGACTCTCATGCTGGGAGAGATTGAGGGCAGGAGGAGAAGGGGACAACAGAGGATGAGATGGTTGGATGGCATCACCGACTTGATAAATGTGAGTCTGAGTGAACTCAAGGAGATGGTGATGGACAGGGAGGCCTGGTGTGCTGCGATTCATAGGATCGCAAAGAGTCAGACACAACTGAGTGACTGAACTGAACTGAACTGAAAACAATATTATTTTTTCAAATATGGAACATAGAAGCTGAAAGAACAATGTTCTAGGAGAAAATGAAAGACTGCATAGTAATTATAAAATAAACTTATAAGGAGTTTATACAGGGTAAAAATAAATAGGTTCTCTGAAGTCTTAGATAAATTTGGTAAATAATTGAGATTGTTTAGAAAAAAAGCACTTAGCATTTGAGGAGTAATTTACAAGTTTTTTAAGTGCTTTCATATACATGTTCTTACTTGAGTCTTGTAAAATATCAGAAATTAGAGCTGCTCTGAGTTTATTTTGAACAGTTTGAGGCAGTATTGTAAGGTGGATCAGACGGTAAAGCATCTGCCTGCAATGCGGGAGACATGGGTTCCATTCCTGGGTTGGGAAGATCCCCTGGAGAAGGAAATGGCAATCCACTCCAGCACTCTTGCCTGGAAAATCCCACAGACAGAGGAGCCTGATAGGCTACCGTCCATGGGGTCGCAAAGAGTTGGACACGACTGAGCGACTTCACTTCACTTGTAAAGGGATCCAACATCTGCTTTGATGAAAGTTTCTTTGAGATGCTGTCTGAGAGTGGGCTGGCCAGATCTTTGCTCTAGTGGCATTTATACCCTTTATGACCGGAGGTGGATTTTCCATAAATCTAGTGAAGTTTTAAGCTTTAATCACTTCTCTTGCAAGGGTTTTTTCTAGGCCTTAAGAGAAGCCCTGGCAGCAGGTTCTCACAGTTGTATGTTTTTGTCACATAGCAAAAGTAAGTTATTTGCTGTGACTTTTTTCTTCATTCTACTTATTTGTGTACATACTCTGTAGTGGGCATTTTATATTCTTCTTCTTAAATGTGAACTGTGGTGCTTCTCCTGCTTATGAGCGATTATTACTAAGTCACGGGTCCTGCTACCCACTGCAAGGCCCTTAGCATCCTCTTGTCTTCTACTTTTCCTTCTCCATCAACACTCAGCCTTTGAGCTGCAGCTATTCCCTGCCGTCTCCTCAGCCATGTTCCTCACTTCTGATGACCATCTCCTCACAGGAAGTGTCTTCCCCAGGAAGACTCAGAGTATCAGGTCAAGCTTTCCAGTTAATCCCTTTCTCTCCCCTGAACCGGTTCTCCTCCTTTCCCTCACCTTTGGAGTTTCTCAGCCTGAGAGAACTCTTTCCACTTGGAACTCTGTCCACGGGGTCCTCCCAGCTGCACCCTTTCGTTTCAGGTGCTAAAAAGGCGGCTCCTCAGAACCTTCCCTGCTCAGCCCTTTCAGCAGTGATGGTCTCCTCCAGTGGTTTCTCCTTTCTAAATTTTCACTCCTTAACCACCAGGGGAAAATGCACTAGATACTGAAAATGCCTTTTATCTTGAGTTATTTTGGCACAAGTGCCACAGAAGGGCAAGAGAGAAAAAGATTCGTGGCAGCTGTTCCTGGGCCAACCTTGGGAGCTGTGCTTTCCTCCCCACCCACTGTGGATAAGCTGTCAAAATAGACACTGGGAAATGTAAAGAAATAAAATAAAAACATAGGTTTTCTTTCTATGAAACGTGGTTTTGCACACCTGGAGTTCTCAGGTCAGCGTGAGGGAGGCAGAAAGAGTAGCATGGGGATCCATTCACACACACGCACACGACATAGAACACGGATCAGATGTTTTAGGATGACTTCAGGAGCTTAGCTGTGCTCGAAATTATCCACCCACTATAGGAAAAAGGAAACTTTTATTTTACAAAGATTTCAATAATGCAGGCTTAAGCTCAAAGAACAGCAGCACTTTGAAGTTTATCTAGAAGATGTAATTAAATGTAGACCATCTCAGTCAGTGAATATTTTAGTTATCATGTTTGTGTGTTTGTTTCCTCATTTAAGTAATACTAAATAGGGATTCTGAAAAAGATTTAAAATATGTTATACTGCTATGGTATCCTAACAACCCCCTCCCCCAACCAGAAGCCCTTCTAATGGGTTAAATACAACTTAAGTAAAGATGTTAACATCAAGAGGCATTTAAATAAGCATCCTGGGCAGGATCAGCGTTGTGTTTAAATAGAAATACAGAGAGTCAGAAAAAAAAAAGGGGGGGAGGGATTTGACCTTTGCCTTAGATTTCAGTCTAGAGATTTAGAATACTTTAATGCTACACATTTTGTTCATCCTACAAAACCCACAATATTTATGGAAGCTCAAGGGAGTCAACTTCTCACTTGATGTTCTCAGTACAATAAAACACTAGTGCTATGCAAAAATCATAAATTTTCATACATACAGGAGAAAACTGTGCTGATTTCCTGGGAGCAAAAGATTTAGTCATAAAAATAAATGAAATTATAGGTAAACACATAGCCCCAGTAGTTCACACCTACCGTTTTCATATCTACTAATTTGAGGACCCACGTACTGGGATATCTCTTTGGGGAGAAGAAACAACCGTGTACAAATAAGAACAGAGTGCTGTGAATTCCTGACAGTTCTCACATTTTTGACAGAAAGATTTTTAGTAAGATATGTATGCCTTGATTTTATCCCAACTCTTATCACCACCCTGGGCATTCTCTTTCTTTCAATAGTTCAACAGTATACACTCACTGAAAATGCTGACTCACAGTGATATGAACTAATCACGCAATCTCCTGCTTAGGATTACCTATAATGATGAATGGTCAGTGATGACTGGATGAATAATGACCAATATGGAATTTAGTCCACTACTTATATTGGCTGTCTTTTTGTTGGGGGGATTCCCTGATGGCTCAGCGAATGAAAAAATCTGACTACAATGCAGGAGACACAGGAGACTCGGGTTCAGTCCCTGGATTGGGAAGATCTCCTGGAAGAGGAAATGGCAATCACTCCAGTATTCTTGCCTGCAAAAATCCATGTAGAGACGAGCCTGGTGGGCTACATTCCAATTGGTCGCAAAGAGTCGGACACGACTGAGCAAGTAAGGAAACACAAACACTCCATTTTTAAGCCAAATTCCACAAGGCCACACTGCCTAGGGCATGAGGAAACAACTGGCCTAAAAAAATACCAATCAGATTCCTTACAATATTAGACCAAAGCTTATATCATTAAAAAAAAAAAAAAAAAAGCTGAAGAAAAAGAGAAACATGACCACAGTTTCCCAAAAGGATTGGATTCGCTTCGTTGAGTCATCACAGAAAAAATAGACTAACATTCAGCAGCAGTATCAATGCCCCTGATAGCATATGAAGACTGAAAATGCACCATAACCCAAACATCATGGAACACACACATAAAAAGTTGGGCAGACCCACCTTCTTCAAGCAACGGCCACAGCAATCATCTTTCAAATGTCAGAGAAATATCCCCGGACACTGATATTCAAATTAGTAAATATTTGTTCTGAGCACTAGAACAACTAGTTTCATATAACTTTTCTCTTCTTCTCACTGTACCTTGCTGTTCTTCTATTCTATTACCTCTGTGTTTGGCACATGGTTGAATTTTACATATGAATAAACAAATGGTAGAAAAGTGAGTATCTTGGGATATGATGTGGCTGGATTTAATTCTTAAAAATAAGACCTTTTCAGGATTCTTGAACTGGGAGGATTTCCCAGAAAGGGTCCCTAAAGGATGCTGCTACTGCTGCTGCTAAGTCGCTTCAGTCGTGTCCAACTCTGTGCGACCTCATAGACAGCAGCCCACCAGGCTCCCCCATCCCTGGGATTCTCCAGGCAAGAACACTGGAGTGAATTGCCATTTCCTTCTCCAACCCTAAAGGATGACCTATTCTCAATGCGTAATAAAGTTTCATTAATTATTTTATTGCTTCATTTATTCCGTACATATTTTTTGTCTGTCTTCTGCACACCAAGAATTGTTCTGGGTTTCTGTGATTTGCTAAACAACAGCACAGACATGGACACTGATCTCAGAATTTACCTTCTAGGGAGGAAGGAAATAATTTAAAAAGAAAACTGAACACAGGGACACATGAATAATGAGATAGTTATGATTGTGATTAGAGCCAAAATGGAGCTTTTTTGAGAAATAGAAAGGTGAGAGCCAGATTGTACAGTGCCTTATAAACTATCTCAAGGATTTTCTATTTTATCCTAAGATAAATGGTAAATACTATAAAGTTTAGAAATAGGCTATGGTTAAAATTTTATTTTTAAAAGACAACTCTAGGTGTCTATAAGTAAAAAGAATTAGAAGAGATGAGAAAAACATGATTATGGCAGCTGTGGATGAGAGTAAAGGTCCAGTTGGGGAGGCTACTGCTGTAGTTTAGGCAAAAGATGACAACTGAGACAGAGGAGTAGCTGTGGGTGCATGGAGATGTAACCAGATTCAAGATTCATCCGGAAGGTACAAGATGCTTATCAAGGAGATAATAGTCAAAGGTAATATCAGCATTTCTGTCATGAGCAACTTGAAGCATGGGAAGACTGAAAATATTAAATGCAGAATAGGTTTAAGGGATAAAATGCAAGACAGGTAACCAAGAAGAGATAGCAAGTAAATGTATGTACAGTTTGTAGCTCAGAAGGGAGATCTGTGTTGGAGAATGCAACCTCCAAGTCATGGTGAATACACAGCAGTATGTATAAGCTGTGGAAGTGAATGAGAGCTCATGGGAAAAGAACATGAGGTAAGAAAGAAACAGGCTCCAGGACTGATCTTTGAAAAGCTCCAGTTGCTAGGCAGAGGAGGACGCTCTGCCAAAGGTGAATGAAAAAGGTTGTCATGATGGGGTAGAAAAAACAGTGGACTGTGTGTGTGTTACACTAAGTTGTGTATTACAGAAGCCAAGAAAAAGAATGTCAGATAGAGAAAGTGATCACACAGGAAGTCAAGTAAGGGGAGAATTTTGCAATGGGGTCACCATTGAGATCTCAGCCAGGACAGCTAGAGTTATGGTAGATTGGAGAGAACAGAGCTGGGAAAGGGAAGTGAAGGCATTAGGAAAATGTGCACATAATTACTCTTCTTAGAAGCCTGATCATGAGCAGAATTTTGAGGTTCTGTTCTCAGTTACATAGGCTTCACTTCCCCATCCACAATGTGAGAGTGTAAATATAATCATATTCCAAAAATAACTCAGAAATGCAAGGGCAAAGTCCGGTGACTGGCATCACTCCGTTCAGTTGAGTCCAAGTAATATTTATTGAGCGCAAAGATGAACAGGACAAGGTGCATTCTTGCCAAAAGCTTATGGAGGAGACAGAATAATTCATATATAGGTTTTTTTTTTTTTTTTAATGCAGTCAGTTTGAAGATGAAAGTTTGCATGCTGCGCTGTGAGAGCAAGGAAGGAGGGCATTTACCCCAACCAGAATATTTGAAAAAATTTCTGTAAGAAAGAAGATACATGAACTAAACTGTGGGAGAACAAATAGGATTTAGCCCAGTGGTGAGAGGAAGTAAAGATGCACCACAGAGGAAATATATGAATGTCAGCAAGGGCCCAGAGGGCTGGAAGACAAGTTAAATTCTGTGTACATCCTGTCCATGATTTGCTTAGAGCATCTACACACACATCAGCTACTAGAATATAAAGCGGAGTGTGAGAGTTAGGTCTCGAGAGGTAGACAGGCCAAGCTCATGAAGAATCTGTGTGCTCTGTTAAGATTTGACTTGAGAGATGCAGACGTAGAAAACAAGACATGTGGATGCGGAGGGGAAGGGAAGGGCGGGACAGATTGGGAGATTAGGCTGACATACATGCACTCAAAGTTGGTTGCTCAGTCACGTCTGACTCTTTGCGACTCCAAGGATCGTAGTCTGCCAGGATCCTCTGTCCGTGGAATTCTCCAGGCAAGAATACTGGAGTGAGTAGCCATTCCCTCCTCCAGAGGACCTTCCTGACCCAGGGATCAAGCCCGGGTCTCCTGCATTGCAGGCAGATTCGTTACCGTCTGAACCACCAAGGAAGCCCCCATATATACAGGACTATGTACAAAATAGGTAGCTGGTGGGAACCTGCTGTATAACGCAGGGAGTTCAGCTTGGCGCTCTGTGATGACCTAGCTGGGTGCGATGGGGTGGGGTTTGGGAGGGAAGTTCAAAAGGGAGGGAATATATGTATGTGTGTTAGTTGCTCAGTGGTGTCTGACTCTTGGTGACCCTATGGAGTGTAGCAGGCAGGCTTCTCTGTCCTTGGGATTTCCCAGGCAAAAATACTGGAGTTGGTTGCCTTTGCCTTCTCCAGGGGATCTTCCCCACCCAGAGATTGAATCCTAGTCTCCTGCGTTGCAGGCAGAGTCTTTACTATCTGAGCCACCGAGGAAGTCCAGATATATGTATACATATACACCTGGGCCTCCCAGGTGGTGTTAGTGGTAAAGAACCTGCCTGCCAATGCAGGAGACGTAACAGATGCAGTTTCCATCCCTGGGTCAGGAAGATCCCCTGCAGGAGGGCACGGCAACCCACTCCAGTATTCTTGCCTGGAGAATCCTATGGAAAAAGGAGCCTGGCGGGCTACAGTCCATGGAGTTCCAAAGAGCCGGACTTGGCTTACTGACTGATCACCCCCACATGCATAGCTGATTCACTTCATTGTACAGCAGAAACTGACACAACATTGTAAAAGTAATTATACTCCAGTTAAAAAATAAAATTTACATTTAAAAATTAAGAAAAAGATTGATTCAAATTTAAGATCAACCACCTGTTAGTTCTGGGCTCTTGGACAATTTACTCAGTCTCCCAGAGCCTCAATTTCCTCAATGAGAGATTTTATGTTTACTTTCCTTAAATGAGAGTTTAAATAATATTTACATCCTAATGTGAAAATTTCATGAACTCACAATTAGGGTTAAACATTAACAAAGCAGGGAGCAAACTTAGACTCATTGAATCTATTTATCATACATATCAGGGAACTGAGTCCTGAGGAACTTGATCATTTATCCAAATTCATGCCTTTAAGAAGGAGGAGAGCCTACAGTGAATCTAAGTTCTGTTATCTGACACTATGACACTATTGAGGGGTTCTCAAGTGGCTCAGGGGTAAAGAATCTGCCTGCCAGTGCAAGAGACGCAAGAGATTCAGGTTCGATCCCTGGGTCGGGATGATTCCCTGGAGGAAGACATGGAAACCCACTCCATCATTCTTGCCTGCAAAATTCCGTGGAGAGAAGAGCCTGGCAGGCTACCACCCATGGGGTCGCAAAGAGTTCGACATGACTGAGCGACTGAGTATGCACCCATGCATGACACTATTAAACATTCCTTTCTTCTTGGAGCTAAAGTCTGAAGTAACCAGAAAATGAAAGGGGCAGAAGACGGGCTGTCAAATGCCAAAGTGTCAGGGGAGATGGCGTTTTCTGATGATGAACAGTAAGCTAAAGGTTGAGAAATAAGACAGGCACAAGGGCCGAGGATACGGTAGCCACATTTCCAGATATGTTTCTTCCTGGTGTAAATAACCATGAACTCACAGCTTGCTACATATATTGCAAGAGGCATGGGTTTTGACAGAAACCAGTCCAGGTTTATTCTGCCATTTACTTGTTATGTGACTTAACTTTTCTCTGTATTCATAAAATATGAAAATAATGCCTTACTGATTTCTTATGAAGCTTGAATAAGTCAATATATATGGACATGCTTAAATATGTTGCCTCACCAAATGTGGCACCGAAACATTTTCTTTATTCCTTCTGAAAATAATACAGGGCACACCAGCACACAAACAAGTTGAGTCCATTTAACGACATGTGCCCACCCAGTTTATTCTCAAGACCCTCCAGAGAATCTGAAAATGGAAGAAAATATACTATTGGATAGACTACTTTCTTTTCCAGATTTCAGACTGACTTGCTATGTCCTGGGCAACCGATGACAGACGAGTCAACAGCTCAGAGACCAAAGATCAGAGTCTGAATTGACTTGGTGGAGCTTTTAGTTAGCAAAGAAGGGTCATGTGATGGGTTAGTAGGACAGGTGTGGTGTCTGTGATAGAAATAAATGTAAGCAAAGGTAAGACAAGTAAATCTGGTGAAGTAGAGAAAGAAGCTGTCAGCCAACACATCATCGTCTCAAACATAAAAATGGTCTAGCTAGGCAGCCATAAAATGCTTTCTCTGTAATTATTAACAGCTGTTGCCTGAAAATTATTTTGCGTTCATTCCAGTGTAAATAGTAAGGCAGGAAGAGTAAGCACTTTTCTTTAACTGCAGGACCTTTAAGGAAGAAAGCTTAAGATTTGCTTAAAGTAGCCACGGCACTAGTTGTATCATCGTCACATGACTGGGTGCACTCCAGATCCTGATGAAGACTGCAGGGGTCCTGACAAGGAGCCCCAGGCAGGGGGTACATGAGGATTTTGAACCACGTTTCATCGCCACCTCTTTCCTTCCCTGAAATTTGCGAACTTCTCTGTTTGGGGCATTTGGTAACATGCACACTTCCTGTTGAAACAGCCAGATGAAACTCTCATGCTCGTAATCTTGAGCCTCACAAGTATTTCATTTGCTAAAGTCATACCCTATCATATCAGCTCTCTTCACCTTTCCCAATCTAAATGAATTTGTCTACACCCCCCTCTTCCTTTTACTGTTTAAGAAATTCTGATAGGAAGAAATTAGGAAATACAGAGGAGTCTCATTTACTTCTCAACTATTCACCGAGGACCTTGAATGGGTCAGGTGCTCTGCTAGATACAGGAGACACAAGGATAAGGAGATACAGATCTTGCCCTCAGGCGCTCTCAGTCTCATACAGAAACAGACATGAAAACTAGTCACTGTACTACAGTGTAACAAGTGTAGTGAAAAGTGCTAAGCAAGGAATTAAAAGGGGCTCATCAACATCCCAGGCAGAGGAAGGAAACATTCATGAGTTGTCAAGGTAGAAGAACAAGACTTTGCCAGAGAAAAGGGGAAAATGGCAGTTGTAACAACACTACCAACATAGGGAGATATGAAAGAAGCTGGCAAATTTGTGTATCTGCTAATAGTTTGTTCTTAATGCAAGGATGGTACAATGGAATGGAACAGGATTGAGGAAATGAGACCAAAGAAGGCAGCAGAGACTAATTCATGAAGGGATTCATACGCAATGATAGAAGCTTTTTAACTTTACCCAGAGGGTCATAGATACCTATTAAAAGGTATTAATCCAGGGAGTGAATAAATAGATTTAAACTCTAGAAAGATCATCTTCACTCGGGTGGAGGTAGGGAGAGGATTGGATGGGGTGAAGAGTCAGTCTAGGATTTCTAGTGAGAAGTCACTCTATTGGTTCATGTGAGTGGTGATGGGAACCTGAACTGGAGGACTGGCAATGGGAATGGAGGAGAAGAGGTATATTTGTGAAGTATTTAAGATCAGCTAACTAATAAAACATGTAGAGTGAGGGCCAGGGAGCTTTAGCTCCTGTGTAGGTGGTGGTAAATTTAGCTGAAGTAGAAACATGTTAGGATATTAAGGGGAAGATTTGTTTGTATTTATACTTAGATTTTTATTTTTATTGTGTTAAGAATACTTAGAACACGATCAGCTCGTAACTATTTTTTAATGCAAAATGCAGTATTGTTGACTTATTTGTACAACGTTGTCCTAGAACTTAAATCATCTTGCTCAACTGAAGCTTTCTGCTTGTTGAATAGCAATTTCCTATCTCCTCTTGTCTCTGGTCCCTGGCGATCTCTAAATTCTCTCTTTCAGTTTGTGAATCTTACTCTCTTAGATCTGTGATGTAAGTGGAATCATGCTGTATTTGAAATCAGAATCTCAAAGACACATTAGCACTCCCGTGTTCACTGCAGCTCTAGTCAACAGTAGCCAAGGTGTGGAAGCAACCTAAATGCCCGTCCACAGAGGAATGGACAAGAAAATGTGGTATAAATGTACAACAGAACTATATTGAGCCTTCAAAAAGAAGGAAATTCTAAAATGTGCGGTAATATTAATGAATCTTGAGGACATTATGCTAAGTGAAATAAGCTACTGTGAACTTCCCATAGGGCACTAAGTTGGTGCTGTTCAGTAAGTCCTTTAGATAGACATACAGATCTCCAGCTGAAGTAGAGAGATAATAGAACAAAATCAAGACAAACCCTAAAGCTAAGAAGGCAATGGAAAAATCAGGCATGACATTCTCTGCCTCTAGAAGTCAGACTTGTTTGGGAAATCACATAGGAACATGTTTATATATTATTATCAAAACAGGAACAGAAGAAGACTGGAAACAAAATTGAGGAAGATATTTCATGTTATATATGAGAGTTAAGAGGGTAAATCCAGAGTTCTTATCACAAGGAAAAGATGTTTTTTAATTTTTCTTTTCTTCTGAATCTATTTGAGATGAGTACTCACTATTCTACTGCGTTAATCATTTCATGATATATATATATATATAAGCCAAATCATTGTGCTGTATGCCCTAAATATACAGTGCTCTATGTCAATAATACCTCAGTAAAATTGGAAGGAAAACAATTTAAAGAAAATAGGCTAATTATCCTGGAGAATGAGAAAAAATTCCTAAAAGGAAATATTGAGATCTTCGTGGACATCTTGACAGATTTAAATGAAGTCTGAAAGGCCGGGAGAGACTGATATGAAAAAGGATGTTCCCGTGTCTAACTGCTTTTTTCGAGGGTTTTAGAGAGGGGAATGATGAGTCAGCTGCTATCAAATCAGAAACTGTGGCCTGTAACAGCTCTGGGAAGACAGAAAACAAGTGAGAAGCATCTTCTTATGGTCACAGACACTGAAAATAACTTGGGGAACTTGAAATATTGAGAGAAGGGTACAAAGGGGTTACTGAATATATCGACAGATATGATAGGGGAAGATAAGGAAGACCAGCCTAAGAGGTTCAGGGTCAGTTCAGTTCAGTTGCTGAGTCGTGTCCACCTCTTCGTGACCCCATGGACCGCAGCACACCAGGGCTCCTGTCCATCACAAACTCCCGGATTTTACTCAAAATCATGTCCAACGAACGTGTTGGTGATGCCATCCAATCATCGCATCCTCTGTTGTCCCCTTCTCCTCCCTCCTTTAATCTTTCCCAGTGCCAGGATCTTTTCCAACAAGTCGGTTCTTCGCATCAGGTGGCCAAAGGATTGGAGTTTCAGCTTCAGCATCAGTCCTTGCAATGAATATTCAGGACTGATTTCCTTTAGGATGGACTGGTTGGATCTCCTTGCAGTCCAAGGGACTCTCAAGACTCTTCTCCAACACCACAGTTCAAAAGCCTCAATTCTTCAGTGCTCAGCTTTCTTTATTGTCCAACTCTCACATCCATACATGACCACTGGAAAAACAATAGCCTTGACTAGACGGATCTTTGTTGGTAAAGTAATGTTTCTGCTTTTTAATATGCTGTCTAGGTTGGTCATAACTTTTCTTCCAAAGAGCAAGCATCTTTGAATTTCATGGCTGCAGTTACCATCTGCAGTGATTTTGGAGCCCCCCAAAATAAAGTCTGTCACCGTTTCCATTGTTTCCCCATTTATTTGCCATGAAGTGATGGGTCCAGATGCCATGATCTTAATTTTCTGAATGCTGAGTGTTAAGCCAACTTTTTCACTTTCCTCTTTCACTTTCATCAAGAGGCTCTTTAGTTCTTCTTTGCTTTCTGCCATAAGGGTGGTGTCATCTCTGAGTAATGAAGTAGAAACAGTGAATAAGCAGAAACTCTGGGCTTGTATGAAGTAGAAACAAAGGACAGGGTTAGGGGGGACAGTTGACTGGTGTTGACAAGAGTAGAACAACAGTCAGAAAGCTGAGTCACTGTTATGATGGAGAATTGGCTCAGACTTTCCCACTGAGGAAACCACAAAATAACCCAGTTCCCAAGTGTGTTTCGCCTCCATGAGGACCACTTAGAGCACCATTCCTATGTTTCCATGAAATTTGTGTTACCTTATTTCTACAAATATGTTTACAATCAATCCCTCAGTACTTGGAGGGAGTTTGAGATCATACTGTTTTCTCTTTTTCTGGCAGCAAAAATGGCCTGAGATACTGCTCCAACTTTTCAAAGCAGCTTACTACACTCTTCTTATAGTGTTGCAGCAAGAAATGAGTGGAATATGTCATATAGTCCAATAACTGATCTCTCTTTCCAGGAGGGAAATGATCGCCCTCTCCTCTCTGAAAATCATCTCGTTTTATTAGCAGCCTCATCACGCTGCTCATAATGACTTTTCTGTCAATTAAAAGCTTCAATTCTTTTATTATATACCAAGAACTTCTATTATATACCAAGCACTCTACATAAAAGGAACCAGAGAATACAAAAGGCCAAAAGCAAAAACAGCCTCCTGCCTTCATATAGTTTAGCATCTAATGGGGAAGACAGGCACTAAGCCAATAATCACACTCATGAAAGTACCATTCATTACTCACCTAATGGTGGCCCAGGACCACCTATACTCCCATCGGACAGCCTTCCATTATGCTTTGCCCTTCAGTGGCAGGAAAAAAGAGGGCGCTCCACAGCTTTCTCCTGCTGCTGCTGCTGCTAAGTCGGTTCAGTCGTGTCTGACTCTGTGCGACCCCAGAGACGGCAGCCCACCAGGCTCCCCTGTCCCTGGGATTCTCCAGGCAATAACACTGGAGTGGGTAGCCATTTCCTTCTCCAATGCATGAAGGTGAAAAGAGAAAGTGAAGTCACTCAGTCGTGTCTGACTCTTAGTGACCGCATGGACTGCAGCCTACCAGGCTCCTTGGTCCATGGGATTTTCCAGGCAAGAGTACTGGAGTGGGGTGCCATTGCCTTCTCTGACAGCTTCCTCCTAAGAAAGGCTAGTAGTCTTTCTATTAAAGTGTAAATCACCATTTACACTTAATAGCCTTATGGCTTTCTGCCATAAGGGTGGTGTCATCTGAGGTTAGTGATATTTCTCCTGGCAATCTTGATTCCAACTTGTGCTTCCTCCAGCCCAGCATTTCTCATGATGTACTCTGCATATAAGTTTAATAGGCAGGGTGACAATATACAGCCTTGACATAATCCTTTTCCTTTTTGGAACCAGTCTGTTGTTCCATGTCCAGTTCTAGCTGTTGTTTCTTGACTTGCATACAGATTTCTCAGGAGGTAGGTAAGGTGGTCTGGTGTGAGGAATTTTCCACAGTTTGTTGTGATTCACACAGTCAAAGGCTTTGGCATAGTCAGTAAAGCAGAAGTAGATGTTTTTCTGGAACTCTCTTGCTTTTTTGATGATCCAGTGAATGTTGGCAATTTGATCTCTGGTTCCTCTGCCTTTTCTAAATCCAGCTTGAAATAAATAAATATATACACTTTAAAAATCGCCAATATCCTCAAAATTTCCATGACTGTTCCTATCGCCTTTGTGTTCTATCCCAAATCTCCCACTCCTTGAGGGATCTGCTTTTCCCATAGCCCTCTCTGGTGGTGGCTCTTCTATCTCTCTGTGTATGGAGGTAGGACATGTGTCCTCCTTGATTATCTTTTAAGTCTTTTTCTCTCTCACTCCTGATTCCCGCGCCCCCACCTTCCAGGCTCCACCTCTGAAATCCCTTGTCATCAGACTATACAACCCATTCAGTACAGTTCAGTTCAGTTCAGTCGCTCAGTCGTGTCCGATTCTTTGTGACCCCATGAACCAGAGCATGCCAGGCCTCCCTGTCCATCACCAACTCCTGGAGGTGACCCAAATTCATGTCCATTGAGTTGGTGATGCCATCCAACCATCTCATCCTCTGTCATCCCCTTCTCCTCCTGCCCTCAATCTTTCCCAACATCAGGGTCTTTTCAAATGAGTGAGCTCTTTGCATCAGGTGGCCGAAGTATTAGAGTTTCAGCTTCAACATCAGTCTTTCCAATGAACACCCAAGACTGATCTCCTTTAGGATGGACTGGTTGGATCTTCTTGCAGTCCAAGGGACTCTCAAGAGTCTTCTCCAACACCACAGTTCAAAAGCATCAATTCTTCAGCGCTCAGCCTTCTTCACAGTCCAACTCTCACATCCATACATGACTACTGGAAAAACCATAGCCTTGACCAGACAGACCTTTGTTGGCAAAGTAATGTCTCTGCTTTTTAATATACTATCTAGGTTGGTCATAACTTTCCTTCCAAGGAGGAAGCGTCTTTTAATACAACCCATTACCTTCTTGCAAAGAGCCTCTGGCTCACCTGCTCTCTCTTTTTTTTTTTTTATCCTTTAAACTTTCTCCAACATCTTCATCCCACCCAACTCTTTACCCTAGACTGAGTCCAATCAAAGTTTTGCCCCCCACGGTCCCATGGTAATAGTCCTTTGCAAGATCTCCAGTAACTGCCCAAATTCTCAATCCAAAGATCAGTCATAGTCCTCATCTTGTTTTACTCATCTTTGGCACACTTGATCACTACTTTTCACTTGAAACATTTTTATCACTTGACTTCCAGATCATTATACTTCCCTGGGTTTCCTTCTACTTTACTGGGCTCTCCTTCTTACTGTCTTCTGTTGATCCCTTCCCAACCTCCTCACTCTAAATGTTCAGGTCACCTTGGACATTTCTTCTTTAGTTCATTTGCTCTCTGGACAATATAATCTAATCTTTCAAGTGGCTTTTATATGCTGAATGCTCACACATTCATATCTATAGTCCAGACCTAGGATAACCAATTTATCCCAGTTTTCCCAGGACTTTCTTGGTTTTAGCACCTGAAGTGCCATGTTCCAGGAACCTCCTCAATCTCAGGCAAACCAGGATGGCTGGTCACCCCACTCAGACTTCTTCCCCAAACTGTAGATTCTTACATCCAACCAGCTACTAACTCCATTTGGATATGTACTAGGCATCTTAAAGCTGACATGTCCAGATGGATCTTTCCACTCAGATCTGCTTCTCTCATGGACTTGCCCATCTCAGTAAATGGTGATGCTATTCTTCTAGTTATGCCATTAACCTTAATGTAATCTTTGATAGTTCTTCCTTTCTCCTATAAACTCATATTCAATCTGTCAATGTATTCTGTCATCTTTCCTTCAAAAGTATTCAGACTCTGACCACTCCCTTCATTTTACTGTTATTACCTTGATCAAACCACCATCATATCTTATCTGGATTAGCACAGACACGTTTCTAACTGCTATCTCTGCTCTATTCCCTGACTCTCATCCACACAGAGTGTTTACTGCCCACACAGTAGCCAGTGCAATCTTTTGAAACGTATGTCAGATCACGCCCTTTGTTCAAATTACGTAATTATTCTCCACTGACTCAGACTGAAAGCCAAAGTTCTCACATTGACCTTTCAGGTCCTGCTTCACCCAACCCCTCTCTGTCTTCATCTCCTATTATTTGCATTTCCATTTGTTTTGCTCCTAACTCCTTGACCTTCATGTTGTTCTTTATACATGGCAAACATGCTTCTATCTCCAGGCTTTTGCCCTTACTCTTCTCTCTTCCTGGAGCAGTCTGCCTTTCATTTCAGCTCAGTTCAGTCTCTCAGTCGTGTCCAACTCTTTGCGACCCCATGAATCGCAGCACGCCAGGTCTCCCTGTCCATCACCAACTCCCAGAGTTCACTCAGACTCACGCCCATCGAGTCAGTGATGCCATCCAGCCATCTCATCCTCTGTCGTCCCCTTCTCCTCCTGCCCCCAGTCCCTCCCAGCATCAGAGTCTTTTCCAATGAGTCAACTCTTCACATGAGGTGGCCAGAGTACTGGAGTTTCAGCTTTAGCATCATTCCTTCCAAAGAAATACAGCTTGGATCTCCTTGCAGTCCAAGGGACTCTCAAGAGTCTTCTCCAACACCACAGTTCAAAAGCATCAATTCTTCGGTGCTCAGCCATCTTCACAGTCCAACTCTCACATCCATACATGACCACAGTCTGCCTTTAGGGACATGCAAGTTTCTTTTTCTAGTTCAAATGTTACATCATCACTTCCTTCCCGACTATTTAAAATAACCTGTACTTGTGCACACATAGGTACTGTCTACACTCTCTGATGTACTTTTCTCCATAATGCTTAACAGCAATGAACATCCTTTATGTTTCATTTGTTGGTATCTCCTCCATCACCAAGTGAAGATCCTTAGGAAGGAATTGATTTTTTAAATTAATTTTTATTGAAGAATAGTTGCTTTACAATGCTGTGTTAGCTTCTGCTATACAGCAAAGCGAATCAGCTATATGTATACATATATCCTCTCTTTTTAAAGATTTCCTTCCCATTAGGTCACCATATAGAGAGCAGAGTTTTCTGTGCTGTATAGCAGGTTCACAGTGTGTTCAAGGAACTGAAGGAAAGCCCATATGACTGGGATATAGAGAACAGGAGGAGATTGCTGAGACAAGCCTCAGGAGACATATACAGTCGTGTTTTTTATTTGTATTAGAAGCACTTAATCTGGGGGTAGATGTGTATATGACTCAAGCATAGTTGGATTATAAAAAAACTACGAAGGCTGGTGTGTTAAATGGGGTGAAGGGAGCCAGGGTATAAGCACCGAGGCCAGATGGAATATACCAACAGTGAGAAATGATGACCCTATGGGCTAATAAGAGTGATGGAGATGACTGAGTGACAGATTCTGAGATTTCAGGAGTTAAAATGAATGAAGTCTGGAGAGGAGTTAAAGATGGGCAGGAGGGAGAAAGAGGCATCAGTGATGATGCCAGGCTGACGACCAGCACAGACAGTAGGAATATTTGCTGATCGAGAGTATTGGAAGAGGACCTAGCTTGAAAAGGATCTTTGAGTTCAACCCTGGACAAGCTAAGAATGAGGAGTCTTTCAGGTATCCAGCTCCAAGAGAAACTGGTTGAGTTATTGAATATAAAAGACTGTAGCTATGTAGGGATTTGGGCTGGAGAAGAGTCTTTGGAAACTATAATTTTAAAGATGGTAATGAAGCCTTTAAACTGATAAGACAGCTGATTTTTTTTTCCTGGTTCCTACTAAGCCACATCTTTCCACCTTTGTACTCGTAAACACAACTTTTCTGACAAAAGCACAGTTATGATTTTACGCTTATTTGATTTCATTTTGTTGGAGTCAGATTATTGCTGTCCCCTGTTAAAATTTTTTTTAAGGTTCTCATTCTCAATTTCCCCCTCCTCTTGCCATCTTTCCATATCCTGCACTAATAATAATAATCAGTAGTAGCAACAACATGGCATGAATGTCTGTAATCCATTAATAAAAACATGGAACCAAACGAGATTTAAACGTTTCTCTTGGTGCTCCACTTGGAACCTCTCTCTCTCCAAAGAGGCACGAATAGAGGCAAATACACGTCACAGCAACAGTTCAAGGTTCATCCAACTATTCAACAGTCCCTGTTGTCTCCCAAGAGTAGCGTGAGAACTTGTAAAACTATTTTTGCATCAGGCAACTTCAGAAACATGACAAGCATACTCTTAAACCTAGTGTTCAAATCCCAGTTCCTTGGTTTGCTACAAGTTTGAGCAAGTGGCTGAAACTCTGGGTTATAGTTTCCATTTATAAAATACTGATCATAATATTTGCCCCACAGATCTACAAAGAGGATTAAAAGAGATGATGCGTGCAAAACATCTGGCATCTAATAAGTACCCCAAACAAGAGCTTGTTTGTGTTTATGTTAGTTTTATTACTACCATTTCCCCTGAATCTGTATGCCCTTAATGTGCTACCAGGTATATCTTTTTTAATAACTTAGTGGGTTCAAGTCATAACCTCAGCAGCTATGAGGCTGTTTACTTTATTTCAGCAGATAATAGCAACATAAATGATATATGTGCAAAGTTTGTCGTTAGATGGGTGAAAAAAGTTATCCAGGAATAAACTACCATTGAGAAATATTTTTAAATACAGCATAGGGAATGAAAGGACATTATTGGTGGAGAGGGAAAATAAAACTTTACAAGGATTTTTTTTGTTTAAACATTGGAAAGTATAGCCATGTACCTTTATTATTAATTTAATGCTGAAATATTTATTACTAGCTAAATGTCTTAGGTACCTTGAAAAATAGGGTATTTATAGAAATTCACATTACAGAAAATATTGACTTTTAATGGAAATATAACTAGTAATGCAATTTTACTAAAATCTGGTCTTTTTAAAGAAAGTATGGAGAGGGAAACCAAAGAAGAAGGTGAGTGTGGAGAGAATGATACATGCATGTATACGGCTGAGTTCCTTTGCTGTTCACCCAAAACTGTCGGCACACTGAAGAAAGTGGGGAAAACAACTAGACCATTCAGGTATGACCTAAATCAAATCCCTTATGATTATACAGTAGAAGTGACAAATAGACTCAAGGGATTAGATCTGATACACAGAGTGCCTGAAGAACTATGGATGGAGGTTTATGACAATGTACAGAAGGCAGTGATCAAGACCATTCCCAAGAAAAAGAAAGGCAAAAAGGCAAAATGGTTGTCTGAGGAGGCCTTACAAATAGCTGAGAAAAGAAGAGAAGCAAAAGGCAAATGAGAAAAGGAAAGATATATCTATTTGAATGCAGACTTCCAAAGAATAGCAAGGAGAGATAAGAAAGCCTTCTTCAGTGATCAATGCAAAGAAATAGAAGAAGATAATAGCATGGGAAAGACTAAAGATCTCTTCAAGAAAATTAGAGATACCAAAGGAATATTTCCTGCAAAGATGGACTCAAAAAGGGACAGAAATGGTATGGACCTAACAGAAACAGAAGATGTTAAGAAGAGGTGGCAAGAATACACAGAAGAACTATACAAAAAATATCTTCACCACCCAGATAATCATGATGGTGTGATCACTCATCTAGAGCCAGACATCCTGGAATGGGAAGTCAAGTGGGCCTTAGGAAGTATCACTATGAACAAAGCTAGTGGAGGTGATGGAATTCCAGTTGAGCTATTTCAAATCCTAAAAGATGATGCTCTGAAAGTGCTGCATTTAATATATCAGCAAATTTGGAAAACTCAGCAGTGGCCAAGGACTGTAAAAGGTCAGTTTTCATTCCAATCCCTAAGAAGTGAAGTGAAGTGAAGTCGCTCAGTCATGTCTGACTCTTTGTGACCCATGGACTGTAGCCCACCAAGCTCCTCCGTCCATGGGATTCTGCAGACAAGAATACTGGAGTGGGTTGCCATTTCCTCCAGGGGATCTTCCTGACCGAGGGATCAAACCCAGGTCTCCCACATTGCACGCAGACGCTTTAACCTCTGCACCACCAGGGAAGCCCTAAGAAAGGCAATGCCAAAGAATGCTCAAACTACTGCACAATTGCACTCATCTCACACACTAGTAAAGTAATGCTCAAAATTCTCCAAGCCAGGCTTCAAAAGTACACTAACCATAAACTTCCAGATGTTAAAGCTGGATTTAGAAAAGACAAAGGAACCAGACATTAAATTGCTAACATCAGTTGGATCGTCAAAAAAACAAGAGAGTTCCAGAAAAACATCTGCTTCTGCTCTATTGACTATGCCAAAGCCTTTGACTGTGTGGATCACAACAAACTACTGAATATTCTTCAAAAGATGGGAATACCAGACCACTTTACCTGCCTCCTGAGAAATCTGTATGCGAGTCAAGAAGCAACAGTTAGACCTAGGACATAAAACAATGGACTGGTTCCAAATTGGGAAAGGAGTACATCAGGCTGTATTTGTCCCCCTGCTTGTTGAACTTATATGCAGAGTACATCATGAGAAACGCTGGGCTAGAGGAAGCACAAGCTGGAATCAAGATTGCTGGGAGAAATATCAATAACCTCATATATGCAGATGACACCACCCTTATGGCAGGAAGTGAAGAAGAACTAAAGAGCTTCTTGATGGAAGTGAAAGACAAGAGTGAAAACACTGGCTTAAACGCAACATTCAAAAAAACAAAAATCATGGCATCTGGTCTCATCATTTCATGGCAAATAGATTGGGAAACAATGGAAACAGATACAGGCTTTATTTTGGGGGGACTCCAAAATCACTGCAGATGGTGACTTCAGCCATGAAACGCAAAGACGCTTGCTCCTTGGAAGAAAAGTTATGACCAACCTAGATAGCATATTAAAAAGCAGAAACGTTACTTTATCAACAAAGGTCCGTTCCGTCTAGTCAAGGCTATGGTTTTTCCAGTAGTCATGTATGGATGTGAGAGTTGGACTATAAAGAAAGCTGAGCACGGAAGAATTGATGCTTTTGAACTGTGGTGTTGGAGAAGACTTGAGAATCCCTTGGACTACAGGGAAATCAAACCAGTCAATCCTAAAGGAAATCAGTCCTGAATATTCTTTGGAAGGACTGATGGTGAAGTTGAAACTCCAATACTTTGGCCACCTGATGTGAAGGACTGGCTCACTGGGAAAGACCCTGATGCTGGGAAAGATTGACATCAGGAGGAGAAGGGGATGACAGAGGATAAGATGGTTGAATGGCATCTCAACTCAATGGACATGAATTTGAGCAAGTTCTGGGCATTGGTCATGAACAGGGGAGCCTGGAGTGCTATAGTCCATGAGATTGTAAAGAGTCGGACACGACTGAGCAACTGAACTGAACTGATTACAATATTGTTATCAGTTAGACTCCAATATAAAATAAAAATCTTTTTTTTAATGAAAGAGCACAGATTTGGGGGTCAGACCTAGGCTGGTGATACAGCTCCCTGCTTACACTGGGTTGCCATCAGCGTTCTTCGCCATGTGTCTATTTTCAATTTCCTCATCTACCAAATGTGAACGCTAACACCAATGTCACAAGGGTTTTGAGTGCATGAAGTGACTTATCATATGTGAAGTATTTTCTACAAAATAAGCATTTAATAAATGTTAATTCTGTTTTCCTAAACGGTGCTAGCTAAGCAAAGGCAAATAATAGGGGGAAAAAAGCTTTGCTTTGTTCAAATGGACTTAGAACCCAAGCTGTTCTAATAATGTACTCTGCAAACTTCGTACTATCTTTCATTTTCAGCACTTATCTTTGCAAACCTGTTTTAAGGGCCCTGCCATTCATTAGAGCCAAGCGAAGACAAAGAAACAGTATCTATTTTTAACTACTTGCTAAATGATGCAGAAAGGAAACTTCATTTCTAATGGTTTTGTGCTTAATCCCATGATACTTGGTAGATGAAAAATGAATTTCATTCTTTGATTATATAAATAACTGTTCTTAGAAGTCATTTAACATATATTAATCAATATAATACATGCATGTGGTAATACAGCAAATAGGACTCGTGATGAAAGCAAAAATAATAATCCCATCCTTCTCCTCTCACCTTCAGTGCACTCCCCAGGGGCATACTTTTTCACTTGTTCCTGTTTTTAGTTTTGGTGGTTCCCTCTAGATACTATGATTTTATCTCTGTTTTGATTCATCTACTTTAGACATAGTATCTAGTGAATCCTGTATGTGTGCGTGCGTACTAAGTCATTTCAGTCCTATCTGACTCTGACCACCGTGGACTGTGGCCTGTCAGGCTCTTCTGTCCATAGGATTCTCCAGGCAAGAGTACTGGAGTGGGTTGCCGTGCCCTAGGGCATCTTCCTGATCCAGGGATCAAACCCAAGGCTCTGATATTTCCTGCCTTGGCAGACAGGCCCTTTACCACTAGTGCCACCTGGGAAGCACTATATATATTCATATATATATTCAGTGTATATTCATATACACTGAACCCTGTATATGAGAGCTTAACATTCAGGTCACTTACTCATCTTTAGTCAATATATGTTATTATGATGTTAGTTACCTTTACATCTTTAATAATATATATAAAATCTCTATTTTTTTATTCCAGTAGCTTTAAGATAATCTGTGTCAGCCTCATATGCTAATGGCATAATGTATGGGAAGCTCCCTGAAGGTAAGGAGTTCTCTGATGTTTTTCTTTCTGTTTCCCAAGTGCCTAGAACAGAACCTATACCCAACAGTTCTCAGTAAGTTTTTGTCAAGTGAATTAGTAAATGACTACACAAATGGTATTAGTGTATTAGCAGCCTTACCTTTCCTTCTACATGTCCTTCCTCCCGTCAGCTTGCTTACTTTTTACATTTTACAATTATTATCATTTACATATTGTCCTGCGAGCACAGTAAAGGCTTCCACATTTTGTCCATAAGTGATTCAAGGCTACTCTTCTTTCCCTAAATGTTGTTCAGCTTATTTAGTTGGGCTTCCCTTGTGGCTCAGCTGGTAAAGAATCAACCTGCAATGCGGGAGACCTGGGTTCAGTCCCTGGGTTGGGAAGATCGCCTGGAGAAGGGAAAGGCTACCCACTCCAGTATCCTGATCTGGAGAATTCCACGGACTGTATAGTCAATGGGGTCGCAAAGAGTCGGACACAAATGAGCGACTTTCAACTGTATGTCATCTGCCTGTGTATTGGTTTGGGGAAGGAAGAGAGAGGTACCCACTGGTGGCCACAATTTCATCACAGACCTCACGTGAATCCCTTGATTTCAACTCGAGTTCTCACTTGCTTGCTGTTTATCCTGAGGCCAGAGACTCTGGGATTCTGCAGAGCAGATCAGCCCTTATCTCCTTGTAGCTCCTTACCGTCTGTAAAACCATGACTTTTCCAGCCTGTTTCACTTACCAAGACATTCTTGTTCATTCCCAACCTCCCAGAAACTTGATAAAATCATTTGTTTGTTGAATTTGTTCATCCCCAGTGTGGTTTTCTTTAATGTTAGTAACATGTTTTTTGTGTGTGTTTCCACAAACTCCAGACTTTGGCCACCTCATGCGAAGAGTTGACATGCGAAAAGACCCTGATGCTGGGAGGGACTGGGGGCAGGAAGAGAAGGGGACGACAGAAGATGAGATGGCTGGATGGCATCACCAACTTGATGGACATGAGTTTGAGTGAACTCCGGGAGCTGGTGATGGACAGGGAGGTCTGGCATGCTGCAATTCATGAGGTTGCAAAGAGTCAGACATGACTGAGCAACTGAACTGAACTGAACTGTTATTTCAGTAGATGTTAAAATGAAAATGTACGCGTTATTTGCCCTCTTAAACCAGAAATGTTAGAAGCCGATTCTTAATGTTTTATTTAAGTTAAGTTATGTGTATGTGAAGGAAATTATAGGATGCATATTATTTGTCATAGACAATTTCTCTTTGTCTTTCCTGCTCAAAGAATGACTTCTCACATGGAGCATAACATGGTCAATATACGATTGTTGAGTCTCTTAACTTTTCTTTCTTATTTAAAATTGAATACTGAGATTTATGTTAATACTGTGATGCATTTTTTGAGTCACATTAAAACCATTTTTAAACAAATTCATTTAAAACTAAGAAATAAATTAAAAAAAAAATGCCTCCTTTCCCTCCCACACATACTGTTCAATACAGTTCAGTTACTCAGTTGTGTCTGACTCTTTGCGACCCCATGAACCACACACAGCACGCCAGGCCTCCCTGTCCATCACCAACTCCTGGAGGTGACCCAAACTCATGTCCATTGAGTCGGTGATGCCATCCAACCATCTCATCCTCTGTCGTCCCCTTCTCCTCCTGCCCTAAATCTTTGCCAACATCAGGGTCTTTTCAAATGAGTGAGCTCTTTGCATCAGGTGGCCGAAGTATTGGAGTTTCAGCTTTAACATCAGTCTTTCCAATGAACACCCAGGACTGGTCTCCTTTAGGGTGGACTGGTTGGATCTCCTTGCAGTCCAAGGGACCCTCAAGAGTCTTCTCCAACACCACAGTTCAAAAGCATCAATTATTTGCTGCTCAGCTTTCTTTATAGTCCAACTCTCATATCCATACACGACTCCTGGAAAAACCATACCTTGACTAGACAGACCTTTGTTGACAAAGTAATGTCTTTGCTTTTTAATATACTGTCTAGGTTGGTCATAATTTTCCTTTCAAGGAGTAAGTGTCTTTTAATTTCATGGATGCAATCACCATCTGCAGTGATTTTGGAGACCCCCAAAATAAAGTCAGCCACTGTTTCCCATCNAACTCTCATATCCATACACGACTCCTGGAAAAACCATACCTTGACTAGACAGACCTTTGTTGACAAAGTAATGTCTTTGCTTTTTAATATACTGTCTAGGTTGGTCATAATTTTCCTTTCAAGGAGTAAGTGTCTTTTAATTTCATGGATGCAATCACCATCTGCAGTGATTTTGGAGACCCCCAAAATAAAGTCAGCCACTGTTTCCCATCTATTTGCCATAAAGTGATGGGACCAGATGCCATGATCTTAGTTTTCTGAATGTTGAGCTT
>SJYA01005054.1:0-28118 GCA_006410615.1 Neotragus moschatus
CCTCCATTCATAGTTCATCAGGCACTCTATCTATCAGATCTAGGCCCTTAAATCTATTTCTCACTTTCAGTTTATAATCATAAGGGATTTGATTTAGGTCATACCTGA
Source organism: Neotragus moschatus (assembly GCA_006410615.1). Lineage (NCBI taxonomy): Eukaryota > Metazoa > Chordata > Mammalia > Artiodactyla > Bovidae > Neotragus > Neotragus moschatus. Next base: position 109 of record SJYA01005054.1, read on the forward strand.
ATGGTCTTGTGGTTTTCCCTACATTTTTCAATTTCAGTCTGAATTTGGCAATAAGGAGTTCATGATATGAGTCACAGTCAGCTCCCGGTCTTGTTTTTGCTAACTGTATAGAGCTTCTCCATCTTTGGTTGCAAAGAATATAATCAATCTGGTTTTGGTGTCAACCATCTGGTGATGTCCATGTGTAGAGTCTTCTCGTGTTGTTGGAAGAGGGTGTTTGCCATGACCAGTGGGTTCTCTTGGCAAAACTCTATTAGCCTTTGCCCTGCTTCATTTTGTATTCCAAGGCTAAATTATGGAAATAGGTCTGGTGAGGTCTTTACAACCTCCAGACATTCTTTTGATTCACTGGAGAGTATATAACTCCATTGCTAACACTAGCAAGTGGGTACTCTTTCTACCCCCCTCTGATGTCTATCTCAGAAGCTTTCTCTATCTCCTTTATACTTTAATAAAAGTTTATTACATAAAAGCTCTAAGTGATCAAGCCTCATCTCTAGCCCTGGACTGAATTCTTCTCCTCCGGAGGCCAAGAATCCCCGTGTCTTTGCGTGATTCAGCAACCTTTCATCTTGGGGCTTGTCCGAGATTCTTTAGGACAAGGTAAGGATACTTGGAGCTCTAATTTTTTGTTCTCCTAGCAAACACATTTTCTGCTATATTTTGCTAACTCTTCGGTGTGTTTTCATGAATGAATGAAACACCCTGTGTGAAGCACATGAGGAACCCTGCTCTGCAGTTCTGTGGTGACCTCATACGGCTATGGCAGGAACCTGTCGGGGGTTTATACTGACCTGCCAATGCCAAGAGGCACCCAACCTCTCCTTCAGTGACTGACCAGAAATGGGCAAAGCATGTAGAGTGATTCTCCTTTCTCGGGCAAACTTTTTGGTCTCTTTGACTATTTCATAACTCCTTAGAAATTAGAAGCACGAATCTAATCTGTCAGATAATATACTTCCAAGAGACTTGTGATCTATGCGGTACTGTATACCATGACTTAGGTCCCAAATTTCGATTGGTAGTCAGGAAGCACCTAGCCTCGCTAGAAATCGAAAGTTTGGAAGTTAGATGGAGCTCTAGCTACAAGAGCATCTCTGAGGTTAAAGGTTACTCAGATTGGAACTACAATGGGTTTTTTTTCCTTTGGTAACACTGGCTCTTAGTGGGCCAGAGGAGGCTCTTATACTGGTGTGACGCTTGGAAGAAACATCTCAGTTTTATGTTCCTATCAGTCTTATTGTGCTCAGAAATATACTCAGGGTTGTGCATAGGCACTTAGGTGACAAATGTTTCCCCCAGCGGTTTAGCCTAGGAGCATTCTGGAAGGTTCCTCTGATTGCACCCTGGGTAGCCTCAGAGGCAAGCAAGGTTTAATGGTGAGGAGCTGGACGTCAGCTAGGGATGCCTTCAGGTCTACCCCTGGCGCACCTCCACCCCATCTTGGTGGTAGAACTGGGAGGGATGAGTAGGTCACCAACATTGGTAAGGGACAGACCAGGCAAGTAGGTTGCCTACACTGGTAAGGGGTGGACCATTGGTAAGTCCGACCAGGGAAGGAAAGCTTTGGTGTAGTCTGTCTACACCCCCATATAAAGCAGGGAGGGTCACCTCTGGTAGAAAGACGGCGCTAATTGCTTTTTTTTCTCTTACAGATGGGAGCTAACAATTCCAGTCTCACTCCTTTGAACTGTATCCTGAAAAACTGGGATAGATTTGATCTCCAGGGCTTAAAGAAGACACACCTAGTCTTCCTATGTGATACTGCGTGGCCACGGTATCCCTTGGAGGATGGCGAAGGGTGGCCGGTTGGAGGGTCTCTTAAGTATAACACTGTTTTACAATTAGACTGGTTCTGTAGAAAACAAGGGAAATGGCTAGAAGTAGCCTGTGTGTTGCCCTTTTTCTCTCTGCGAAATATGCCAGACTTAAGTCCTAAGGGTACAGATTTGGGTGTGACTCCTTCAGCTCCCTCCAGTCCTCCTAGTTTGCTAGACGAGATGGAGGACAGGAGACCAAGAGATAAAGAAAAGCAGGTTTCTCCAATTTATCCCCGGGATCGTATGCGCAGAGCAGCCAGAGAGGCTAAGGAACAGCACACAAGCTGTTGCCTCTTCATGAAGCATCCACCGGGAGAAATAATCAGTCTATGAGAGTTAAGAAGCCTTTTTCTTATCAGGAAATACAAAGAATCAAGGAGGGTCTGGGAGACTATTTAGAGGACCCAGAAAAATACATTAGAGCTTTTAAAGGTGTTATTCTGCTTTATGACCTTACTTGGAAGGATGTGATGCGTATCTTGGGATAAACGCTGACTCCCTACTCAAAAACTCTAGTTTTGGGAAAAGCGGTTCCTTATGGAGATGAATCCGAGAAGGCAAGGGCACTCCACTCCAGTACTCTTGCCTGGAAAATCCCATGCAGGGAGGAGCCTAGGAGGCTGCAGTCCACGGGGTCGCTGAGGGTCCCCAGAGATGTAGGTTTCAGGGGTCGGACTCTCAAGACAATCAGGACTGAAGGTGCCCGGGGGACCCCACACAAGCTCCCACCCCAATTACACCTGAGAAACCCTCAATATCAATAACTGGGGGGGGAGGGCAATCCGACGAGTTCCTTTTAGATACTGGGGCAACTTACTCTGTGTTTATTGAAGCCCCCGGCCCAGTTTCTTCCTGATCCGCTTCCATAATGGGACTGTCTAGACGAGCCAAAAGATGGGCCTGATAATCTATGTGAGCCTACTTCTGCTGACTCTAAAAATCCTGAGTCTGCTCTTTGATCTCAAGACAAAGCCTTCCTGTCCCGGGCTCACTCCTACTCAGCATTTCCCAATCTATCTAACTGCTGGGTCTGTGGAACACTCCCCTCTTCATCAGCAGAAGGCTTCCTGTGGTGGACATCTTCACTTCGAGGAACAGACTTGCTCCACGTCTGCGAATACCTTCTACAACAATCATACGTGATGCTTCTTCTTAAACGGATGACATGTAACAATCCTAAGATGGACTGATGTAACTATGGACATAACGTGACTTTTAAACTATCTTAATTACAATAATTCTGATCGTTCTATTTTTGCTGTTTGTTCCCTACATTTGTAACTGTGTAATTGGGTTTGTTTCTAGTTTTTAAGTTACAAATGGTTGTCCAAGCTCCTACGAGTGCCACAGCCTCCTCCAACTATTACTTGGGGCCCCTGGATCAGGGACCCTCAGTATGAGGGTTAGAAGAATATGTTGCCTCAACAATATAGGGACCACGTCCCTAAATAGCAGAGAGTAGTTATGGAATGAAAACGACGCCTTTTCCCTTGGCAACATAATTCTCCTAAAAGAAAAGGGGGAATGAGAGAGTCATTTCCTAGGCAGGTTGATAAGAAGTCTAGGGGTCCCCAAGGAGAGAGCGGTCTGGAATTCTCAAGGAGGAAGAAAGGACAAACTTTTTTTCCCCCCTCTACATTCCTTTGGAGAAAGCAATGGCACCCCACTCCAGTACTCTTGCCTGGAAAATCCCATGGACAGAGGAGCGTGGTGGGCTGCGGTCTATAGGGTCACACAGAGTCGGACATGACTGAGCGACTTTACTTTCACTTTTCACTTCCATGCATTGGAGAAGGAAATGGCAACCCACTCCAGTGTTCTTGCCTGGAAAATCCCAGGGACGGAGGAGCCTGGTGGGCTGCAGTCCATGGGGTCGCACAGAGTTGGACACAACTGAGCCACTTCACTTTCACTCTTTGTTCTAACTTCTGTGTAATCTCCTTAGCTTTATCTTCTAAACCTTTTATTGCATTTCTAATACCTGTAATATTGCACTTAACTGAGGCAATTTAGCAGCTACATTCTTTAGGATTATGTATCTTGCCTGAGGACAGTCTCTGGATTAAACCTTCTGGCTAATCCTGTTAATTTAAAATGTAAATTATGGGAGTAAGTCTATATAACAATAATGTATCCTCCCTGAGGACAGTCTCTGGATTAAACCTTCTGGCCAATTCTGTTATCTTAAAATGTAAATTATGGGAGTAGGTCTGGTGAGGTCTTTACAACCTCCAGACATTCTTTTGATTCACTGGAGAGTATATAACTCCACTGCTAACACTAGCAAGTGGGTATTCTTTCTGCCCCTTTCTGATGTCTATGTCAGAAACTTTCTCTACCTCCTTTATGCTTTAATAAAACTTTACTACACAAAAGCTTTGAGTGATCAAGCCTTGTCTTTGGCCCTGGATTGAATTCTTCTCCTCCGGAGGCCAAGAATCCCAGCCTCTTTGCGTGATTCAGCAACAACCTTTCACTTCCAATGAATATTCAGGGTTGTTTTCTTTAGGATTGACTGGTTTGATCTCCTTGCAGTCCAAGAGACTCTCAAGAGTCTTCTCTAACAACACAACTTGAAATCATCAATTCTTTGGTGTTCAGCCTTCTATATGATCCGACTGTCACATCCATGGGCTTCCCTTGTAGCTCAGCTAAGAATCTGCCTGTAAAGTGGGAGACCTGGGTTCGATCCCTGGGTTGGAAAGATTCCCTGGAGAAGGGAAAGGCTATCCACTCCACTATTCTGGCCTGGAAAATTCCAAGGACTGTATAGTCCATGGGGTTGCAAAGGGTTTGACACAACTGAGTGACTTTCACCCTCTCACATCCATACACAATTACTGGAATAACCACAGCTTTGACAACAGACTTTTGTCAGCTAAGTGATCTGCTCTTTAACACACTGTCTAGGTTTGTATAGCTTTCTTTCCAAGGAGCAAGTGTCTTTTAATTTCATGGCTGCAGTCACCATCTGCAGTGATTTTGGAGCCCAAGAAAATAAAATCTGCTAACTAAGTACATGTATCTAAAATCAATACTAAAGAAGGTATCTAAAGAATGTGGTCTTTCACTTACCTTGGAGAACGAGTTATTAGGTGTGAGCGAAGGTTTGCCACAAGGCTCCACAATGTGAGGACCTGAAGGAAGAACAAAAAGAAAAAGATGAGCCACTCAGAACCACATTAGGGACAATAGTGAAAGAAGACCCACAATTTCTAAGCATGTTCTTATTTTTATTAATATACTGAGAGGTCATAATACCATGTGATTTTAAATCAACTAGATGGAATTAAATGTTAGAGGAGGGTTTATCTCAGGGGATGCTGCTGCTAAGCCACTTCAGTCGTGTCCGACTCTGTGCGACCCCAGAGATGGCAGCCCACCAGGCTTCCCTGTCCCTGGGATTCTCCAGGCAAGAATACTGGAGTGGGTTGCCATTTCCTTCTCCAATGTGTGAAAGTGAAAAGTGAAAGGGAAGTCGCTCAGTCACATCCAACTCTTCGCGACCCCATGGACTGCAGCCCACCAGGCTCCTCCGTCCATGGGATTTTCTAGGCAAGAGTACTGGAGTGGGGTGCCATGGCCTTTTCCGATTCCAAGGGCAAAGTCAACTATTTTTCTTAAAAAAAATTGGTATAAAAGCTGATTGGTCTAAATGTTTCTAGTATTTGAAACTGAATATAGATTTTTCCCAACTAAATGGGAGAGAAATCTTAGGTGCTGAACTACAGTCACCGGAAAGACCCTTTATCTCATTTCACAAAGACTATTGATTTAACACAGGAAAATAAGTATGGATATAACTGGAGACTATGTTTTCTAAACCAAATGCTGATTTTAACTCTTAGCCCTCAGCACAAAAATTCAATACAAATATTAAAAATGAGATTGTTCCCTTTACAGTTAAAAAGTATGTATTTTAAAAAATTAGATTTCTAGGAGATACTTTATTAAATTGCCAGAAAAAATAATTAAACAGGGTACCAATATCGAACCACTCATTCAAAGGAATCATATTGCAACGGTATGAAACAGTTTATTATTTGCAACTTCTCCTCTGTCCCCGCTCTCTTGCCCTCTGTCCTCAGGCAACCACTGATCCGCTTTGTCACTACAGATTAACTTGCATTTTTGTACAATTTTGTATAAACTGAATAATACAATATGAATTAATTTTTGTATTATTTTGTATTATTATTTGGCTTCTCTCATTCAGTATACCTATTTTGAGTTTATTTTAATTATGTTGCTGCATGTATCAACAGTCTATTCATTTTTATTGCTGAGTAATATTCTACTGTTTGAATATATTATTGGGTTGGCCAAAAAGTTCATTAGGGTTTTTCCATAGGCTGTTTATACAAATGGTTATTCATTCAACAGTTCTTGGTCATTTGAGTGGTTTCTGATTTTGGTAGTTACAAAGAAAGCTGCTAAAAAAAATTCCTGAACAAGTTTTTGTCTCTGGATATATGGTTTCTTTTCTCCTGAGTAAATAAAGAAGTGGAATGACTGGATCACACAGTAGGTATGTTTAAAATTTTAAGACATTGGCAAACTGCTTTCCAAAATGTTTCTACCATTTTACATATTCAGCACTGCAAGAGAATTCCTGTGAATGATACTATATGATTTTTCAGAATTCATAAATTAGGTCAGAGAATCCCATAAAGATAGATTACTAGGCAGTTTCTACAAGGCAGACAGGGCACAGCTACTTTCCTCAGGCTTGAAAGTTACAAGCTTCTGAGTCATCTCAGAGGTCACTAGACAAATGCTCTCCTGACTATTGTGTGAGGTAGTCTGACTCTACCGTGAACCAATTATCAGAGAGCAACGGGAAGGGCCCCTAAGGCATTCAAGATATCAACAGAGGAGGAGAGAAACAGATGTGCTTTAGCTTTCAGAAGATAATCAAACCGTGGCTGCAGTGGTCAGATTTCTTTGAGCTGTTTTGGTACTTAGATATTACTGGGCTTCCCTGGTGGCTCAGAGGATAAGGAATCTGCCTGCAAAGCAAGAGACCCAGATTCGATCCTTGGGTAGGGAAGATCCCCTGGAGAACAAAACGGCAGCCCACTCCAGCATTCTTATCTGGACAATCCCATGGACAGACGAGCCGGGTGGGCTACAGACCATGGGGTTGCAGAGTTGGACACGACTGAGCTTCTGAGCATGGTGGTGGCCAAATACCCTAAAAGTTTAGCTCTATAAAGTAGTACTGGATTTACATTTCAAACACTCTAAGTTTGACCATATTCCCCTGTGCCTAACATTCTTATATGGTATGAATACTGCCAATAAAAGCTACATTTACCAAGCCTGATTATGTAAATGAGAGCATGGAGTCAGACATCCTAGGTTTAAATTCTGCTTTGACTATTTATTTACCCTTTGAGCTTGGGCAAGTTATCAGACTTTTCAGGGCCTCAGTTTTTGCTTCTATAAAAGGAGGATATAAGTCTCACAGGGTTATTGTGAGTATCTGAGCACCTAGAAGAATGCTTAGTCCAGAAACAGCATTAAATTAATCTTAATTGCTGCCACCACTATTAATACTATAATTTCTATTACTATGCTAGACTATAAGACAGATACTTTGTTTATTCATTGCTATACTCACAATGCCCAGAACTCTGCCTGGCACAGAGAAGAAATTCAGTAACTGCTTGAATAAATTATGATGTGACAATCATTGTAATAAGTTGACATATTATTTATTATATTTATGCCTCATTATAACCTTATAAGGTAGATACTTTTATAATAATCTTTTCATCTCTCAGGTAGAAAACAGGCTTAGATACAGATCAAGTAACTTGCTAAGGTTACACGGGACCTAATGAACTCAGGTCTGTCTGGCTTTAAATCCTACGGTCCATGCTGCCCCACTCTTTCCTATCATGCACTGAATTTCAGACAAGCTTTTATTTAAACGTCACTTTTTCACTTAGATTCTGCAAGATAGTCTGGAAGGGCAATGGAACACTATATTGACAGTACCCAAACTTGCTTTTGGGGAAAGATAGTTACCTCTCCATAAGTACTTGTATCATAAAAAAAAAAAAAAAAAAAAATCACTGTATCTTTACCATTGGCTTTGGGTGACTTTGAAGCTGAAAGAGCAGACTTCTTGGAACTGGGAACCACTGGATGACCATCTCTGTGTTGTTTAAAACAGAAAAAGAAAGAAAACAAAATTGTAAATTATTTAAGATATCTGCTTAAGTTTCCTTCAAACTTAACCATTTAGCCTCGAGTTTTATTTTGGATGGGCTTCAGGGGTCTAGGTACTTTCTGAAGCTGTAGACAAGATTTTATCAGTCTTCATCTGTATATGCTGGAAGGAGATATTTGTGACTGAAAAAAGATTAAGAATCACTTCTTTAAATAATAAAATAATAACTGGCTAGTTTGTAGCCGGAAGCAGGAAGAAGGGGAAGGTAATTGGGACTACTCCAGTACTTTGGCCACGTCATGCGAAGAGCTGACTCACTGGAAAAGACTCTGATACTGGGAGGGATTAGGGGCAGGAGGAGAAGGGGACGACAGAAGATGAGATGGCTGGATGGCATCACAGACTCCACAGACATGAGTTTGAGTGAACGCTGGGAGTTGGTGATGGACAGGGAGGCCTGGCGTGCTGCGACTCATGGGGTCGCAAAGAGTCAGACATGACTGAGCGACTGAACTGAACTGAATCTTTAGTGACTTCAGCAAAGACGAAAGTAGAAAGATGAAAAGAACTGATTTTAGACCTGAGGAAAGGGATGTTCTGGTGGCGCAGATGGTAAAGAATCTATCTGCAATGTGGGAGACCTAGGTTTGATCCGTGGGTTGGGAAGATACTTTAGAGCAGGAAATGGCAACCCACTCCAGCATTCTTGCCTGGAGAATTCTGTGGACAGAGAAGCCTGGTAGACTACAATCAGTCCTTGGGGTCACAGAGAGTTGGACACCACAGACTGACCAACACTTCCACTTTCTTTTTCAAGAGATGCTCTAGTAATCTGGAGGCAAAAAATTCTAGATTTATGGTTAGTAGAATTAGAAAAACCTTTTCCCAGGTTGTCTGAACACTTCTCTCCTCCACTAATTAACATTCAGCTATATTTATGAAAATAACTGTAGGCAATCAAATTTTTAGAAATATTGAGGGAAACTGGTTCAAGGGGAAAAGTATAAAATCAAACTTAAAGGTTCAGAAGGAAAAATAGACTTACGATCAAATGATTTATTAACTGTTCCTATATGGTGGAATACATACTATGTAAAGTCCATCCTGCGTCACAGGCACAAATGTGAAGTTTTCTTCTATGTAATATAAGACTGTAATCTAAAAAGCCTGGGTTCATGTCTTTGTGGAAGGCAGAGTAGTGGCTCAAAAGATGTCTGCATTATAATCCCCAGAACTTTTGAATATGTTATGTTACATGGCAGAAGGAATTTTGCAGGAGTGAGTAAATTAAAGATCTAGAGACTAAGAGATTATCCTGGATTATCTCATGTAATCACAAGGGTCCTTATAAGTTAAACACGAAGGTAGGAATGTCAGAGTCAGACAGATATGATGACCAAGGGTGCTGTGATCACTGGCTTTAAAGATGATTGAGGGCTATGAGCCAGGAAAGATGGCCAATGTCTAAAAGGAGGAAAAGGCAAGGAGATGATTTTCTCCTTTGGAAGGGATGAAGCTCTGCTAACACTTTGATTTTTAATCCAATGAGACCGTTTTATATTTCTGGCTTCCAGAACTGTTAAGATAATTAATTTTTATTGGTTTAAGCCACTAAATTTATAGTCATTTGATAGCAGGAAACACACACATACATTAAAAAAAAAATTATTTCCATTATTAAGTGAAAGAAAAGTTGCTATTAGCATTTCTTATAATGGGAAATGGTCAGGAGGTATAGTGGACGTGACAGTCTATGCCTCATTGTTTGTAGACTTGAGGTTCTGGGAGGACAGACTGTGTTCCAGCTCTGGGAATCAGCCAGGACCTGCCAGGGCCAACCGATACATTTTCATTCCTTTGCCTCATCAGGACTTGTCTGAATTTAGGTCTAAGGCAATCGGCATACAGTCCTTGCTTTACTACTATGATTAGTGAGACTTGTCTGAAGATTGGCCTGGACAGTGTGGGATGCACGTGAGTCACGAAACTGACACAGCCATTTGACTATCACGAAGGAAACGCGTAATCTTTACTAATTCCCCATCCATTTAGTCTGCGCATTACTAATTCAGGAATATCTTTAAGAGAATCTAACGGCCTGAAATGCATGTGCACACACACACAAATCCATAAATAACTGTGGAGTACCTTGTAGCTTTCAGCACCACGGAAGGAAGTGACATGTCTAATGTTCTTTTAGCTTCCTCCAGAGTCATTCCTTGTGTGCTGACTCCGTTCACATAGTGGATGATGTCTAAGAGCTGGAGATTACCCTCTGTGGCTGCGATTGACCTTGGATTGATATCACTAACATACACCACTTGATGAAGGCTGTCACGACCTCCAGATAAGGAAAAACCTTCAGGAGACAGAAAAATATTTGTTTCCTTAGGCTTAACAGTATGTACTTTTAATCTATCCAAGAAAAGTCACACTGCCCAAAGCCTGAATTTGCCATTACCCAGCTCCTCTTTGTTGCACGTAAATGTGACATCAGGAAGCAAACGAGGCAGCACAGGCATCCTGGGTAATTCCAGAACTCGGCCAAGAACTAATCTGACTGTCCTGGGCGCAGCTCGGAGTAGGTTCACTGCATCTGTGTGAGTCATGTTTGTAACGTCTGTATCATTAACCTACAGAGATAAGAAAGGGCCAAAGTGGGATTACAGTTTTTGGAAGACAGGAGTTGCTGACAAAATATAGTAATTTCCCTAAATTTCCATATAACCTATTTTGGCTAGTAGGAGATTCACGATGAAGAGTGGTCTCTAGGGACACTTCCCTGGTGGTCCAGTGGTTAAGAATCTGCCTTGCAATGTAGGAGACATGGGTTTGAACCCCGGTGGGGGAACTAAGATCCCACATGCCATGAGGCCCCGAAATCCATGCACTGCTACTACAGAACTTGCACACTGCAATGAGAAGCCCGTGTGCCACAACATGAGAAGACTGCACATGGCACTGAGCAAAGCCCCCCATGGGCTGCAACAAAGACCCCAGTGCAGCAACAACAAAAAAGAGTCTAGTCTCTAGTTTACTAATAATCTTCTTTACTGTGGAAATCAGGAGCACAAAGACCAAGTAATTATAAATGAAATAATAATGCTATTACTATTGCTAATACAGATGTTATTACTTTGCTAATACAGAAAATGTATTCTCAGAGCAATTTCAGAAACTTTCGCTTTCTGAGACTCAAGATTGCTTGTTTAAACTCTTTCCAAACGATGACTATATAAAGGCCTTTATTTTTAAGAGGTGGAGAAGGAAACCATCAACCAAACTGAGAAACAGAGCATTATATCAACTCAGCCTTCTTGGCTTTCCTTCTGCAGCACTGCCTTGATCTCTGGCCCTGCTGCAATGCTAAGTCACTTCGGTCGTGTCCAACTCTTGCAACCCTATGGACTGCAGCCCGCCAGGCTCTTGTGTCCATGGGATTCTCCGGGCAAGAATGCTGGAGTGGGTTGCCATGCCCTACTCCAGGGGGCCTTCCCCACCCAGGGATCATGAATGTGTGTCTCCTGCATTGGTGGGTGGGTTCTTTACCACTAGCACTACCTGTCTAGCCACACTGGCACAAACACAGTCTGCTTAAATGTCTTACCTTGATGAGCCGGTCCCCAGGTCTCAGCCTCCCGTCACTTTTGGCTGGATCCTGAATGACGTCATGAACGTAACAACCAATGCTCTGATTGCCTTTGGTTACTGTGAAGCCCAGGCTTCCTTTTTCCGACTTATTTAGGGTAATCAGGAGTTCTACCTCCTAAGGAAAGAAACAGTGATTCTATTTTGCAGTACAAAGAGAAAGACAACTATTCTTTCCATTGATTAACACAGGAGAAAACTAAACTTTAAAAGGCTGCTTAACTTGCTCAAGTGAAGAAGGCAGGTATGTATGTCTAGTTCTAGACAGAAGGTATCCCTCCAACCTCTTGCCTGCCAATGCAAAATAAAAGTTGGGTTTAAACGCAACATTATGTGCTTGTCTGGAGATAGCTGACCCAGAACTTACTCAAGCTTCAGTTCTTATATTTTCAGAATAAACAAAAAAACCCACCATGCCAAGAGCAACAGAAGAAAGCTTTTCTTGGGTAAAAACATGAAGTCTGGGTGATTAAACATCACAGCTTGATATATTTAGTTTGTATGACAAATTTTTCTTTAAGATTTTAACTGAAGCACAAGGGTTGCTTACGGCTTATAGGCGTGATGACAGATTTCTAAAGAAACCATCCAAAGATTATTTTCACTCTATTGCTGAGAATGAAATTGAAGATATAGATGTCATACACACACACAACTATAGGGAAACAAAGTGCCTGGAAAGATTAAAGTGTTTATGGGTTCTGACTGGTGATGGTTTTAATCTTTTCTAACTTTTCTATAATAAGTATTTATTACTTAGATAACAAAAAAAAGTATTAAAAGGGTGACTTTGAATCAGTGTTAAGGATATTATTCTTTTTTTTTCAAATTCAAAAAATACTATATTTAGCAAAAACTGCAACTACCAAAAAATTTAGACTGCGTAAATTTTTTTTTCAAACAAATTTTTTCACCTTTTACATTTGAAAATAAAAACTCCAAGTGGTCAGACAGAATCACAAAAATGCCAAAACTCAGATTCTCTTTCTTTTTCTTCAGATGATTGAGCTATCACTGTTTATGTCCAAGGGATATTATTTCTCTTAGAAATGTGACTTCCAAAGTCAATTTGTAAGTTTAGAAGGTCTAGGGTTTAGTATAAAGGATTCCATTCAGGCACCCATAAAACAGTGTGGAAGACAATGACATTATATTCAGACTTGATTAAAGAGTAAACAGGTAACTTGTCGAGTTTGGGAAATAATAGGTACTGGGCTAGGTGCTCTATAGATGTTATTTAATACTTACCACAATACCATGAGGTTACCAGTCCCATTTTACAGCTAAAATTGCTAAAACTCAGAAAAATTAAGTAATTCATCCATAGCATCTGCCAAATTACAGCAAGTCACTGGGAGAGTCAGGACGTGTACCCAAGTCTTTTTGTCTTTTCCCTGAATTCTTAGCAGAGAAACACGGCAGATGTGTTGTCTATTCACTGAGCATAGATATGAGGCTGATCTAAAGGGCAGCAATTTCCCTAAAGGGAAGCTGTGTATAACTACATATTACTTGAGAAAATATAGAATGTTCTTCATACAAAGGAAAGAACTCACCAGTTCAAAGTCTTCAAGGTGGTTTTCCAAGTCATTTTTCAAAGATGTCAAGCTTTCTTGTCTAGTTGGTTCAGAAGTGTGATGTGTAGGATATTTATCCATTGTATTTATGGGAACAGATTCTGATGGAGATGGACAGCTCTGCCCAGGAGTTGCATCCAGTGGTCGAGGGGAAAGAGGGTTACTACGGAGACAAAGCAAGACTGTTTTCAAACACACTGCAATGCCAGTATAGTAAGTTTGTACCAGAGATAGAAAATGCTTAACAGACAGTTACATCTGTTTTTTAGTGAGATCATTTTTAGTCTGATTCTGGACTATGAATTTATTTCACATCTGTTATGTGCTAATATTACTGATTTTTATTCTCTGTCGATCTCTTTAAGCTGCACAAATCAGTGAGAAAAGTTAAATAAATGTATTTTTGATTCCCAGTTGTTAACTTTGGAGCTAAGGCTGAAGCCAATGTTATCAGAGGGCTAATGTGTGTTTCAACATAATAAAAGAAAAGAAGAAATAAAGAGCCTTACTCTTGTAGTTATTTTGGATGACATCATAGAAAAAAAAAAAAAACAAACAAACAATAAAAAACTTGAACAAATACAGTTGGACCGGAATATACACAAAGTGAAAGAAAGTGAAAGTCGCTCAGCTGTGTCTGACTCTCTGCGACCCCATGACTGTAGCCTGCCAGGCTCCTCTGTCCATTGAGATTCTCCAGGCAAGAATATTAGAGTGGGTTGCCATGCCCTTCTCCAGGGGATCTTCCCAACCCAGGGATCAAACCCAGGGATCAAACCCAGGTCTCCCGCATTGCAGGTGGATTCTTTACCGATGGAACCACCAGGGAAGCCCAAGAATACTGGAGTGGGTAGCCTAACCCTTTCCCACAGGATCTTCCTGACCCAGGAATTGAACTGGTGTCCCCTGCATTGCGGGCAGATTCTTTACCAGCTGAGCTACCAGGGAAGCCCAATATTGACAATACCTGCCCTCATGTTCTGGCTTATTAGGTATTTTCTGAGGATAGCAAAACATGGTACAAATGGGATCTTCTTGTGTCCTGAGTGTGTCGTGATGACTCTGTGCCTGTGACATCATGTTGCTTAGAGTCTGATGCAGAGCTGAACTCCAGCTAATGTTTGGTATCTTTGCTGGGGCTTTCACTAAGTCATCTTCTCCACTCCCGCTGCTGTCACTGTAACTGTCTCTCCTGGATGGGGATGCGCCTGGTCTCCTGTTTTTGTCAGACATCTCATTTTCATCTGAGCTGGTGCCTTGCTCCACACACGCGGTCTGAGGGTCTTTGCTGTTGTTCAGAGGTACTTGTGCTGGAGAGTGCAAGGGGGTCTGTAACAGACACATTTAAAAAGATCAGGGTGACAATTTATATTAACATATTTTCATTTAGGTGAAAATGAACAAATTAAACATCAGTACTTCCTGTTAAAATACTCAATTTTTTGATAAAAGTAATTTATGCTCATTAGAGAAAAAAAAATCGTATGTAAAAGTAACAACTGTTTATATCGTACAACTTGTACTTTCGTTCAGAATTAGAGTCATAGTATATATCGTACTTTGTATCTTGCTTTCAAAATTTAGGTTTCTACCATGAGTATTTTCTGAGATCCTTAAACATGCTTTGCAAACACTGCATAAACTGTATGATAATCTTACAACTGGCTACAGCTTTTTATTGGATAGAGATTTCTTTCTAGCTTTTCACGATTAATAGAAATCTAGCACTTCTTTGTAAGTTTTCATCTGAGTTTCTCATTATTTCCTTGCAATTTTCTGTAATAGAAATATAATTTTCTACATTCAGAACATAAGATGTTTTTAAAGGTCTTGTTAAATATTTCCAAATTGCTTTCCAGAAAGACTGTATAACTTATATACTCAGGAACTGAGAGAATTTCTCAGTTCTTCCTATCTAATGACCAAAACCAATGTCATCTCTTAAAATGCTATTGACAATGCACCTTACAGAAACGTTGCTGCTGCTGCTAAGTCACTTCAGTTGTATCTGACTCTGTGCGACCCCATGGACTGCAGCCCACCAGGCTCCCCCGTCCCTGGGATTCTCCGGGCAAGAACACTGGAGTGGGTTGCCACTGCCTTCTCCAATGCATGAAAGTGAAAAGTGAAAGTGAAGTTGCTCAGTCGTGTCCGACTCTTCGCGACCCCATGGACTGCAGCCCACCAGGCTCCTCCGCCCATGGGATTTTCCAGGCAAGAGTGCTGGAGTGGGGTGCCATTGCCTTCTCTGTACAGAAATGTTAGTTCCCTATTAATGTCTTTATAATACTTCCTCCTTCTCCCCAGTATAAGGGTTAAAGTTTCTGGGGCCAGACACTCCTGTCTTTGATACCCAGTGATCACGTTCATTGGTAATGGAACACTATTTTAAGTAGATAGGACAAAGGCTTTCAATTAGATTATTATTCACTTATGTGTGGGTTCCTAACTACCAGTATGCAATTTATAAATAACCATCAAAATAGATTTTGGGTTTTTTAGCTATTCCTTCATACAAGAGAGTGAAATGAACAAACATATTGCCTACTCTCTGATTCCCAGTATTAAAAATTAAGGCCCCCCCCAAAAAATCAAATAATTCTCATTTTCATCTAAACTAGCTCAGAATGAGGATTATATTTTAAAATTTGATTCAATGAAGAAATGGACAAAAGGTTTTTGTAACCAATATTTTACGTCTTTTTCTACTTATGTTTGGCAAATAAATTCCCAAAATCCTAGAATCAGAAGAGAGAAAAGAGAAAGTGAATTACTTTATATTATAAACACCAAATACACTCACAGGTTATGTGACCCATGTAAGATAATACTCCTAGCTAAAGAATTAACTAGGATGAAACCCAGGAGGTCAATCAACAATGAAACCACTACAACTGAGTTAATCACTCCGTTGACATTCTTTAATAGTATAAAGTACTTTTCCTCAGTCTCACCAAAAGAGCAGGGTCAATTTCTGGCAGCACCCCAGGTGGAGGTCTACAGAGGAGCAAGGATACTTCCGGAGACGTTCCCCTGAGAGCGGATATGACCTCCTGGGGGAACCATGAGTGAGAAATGAAGACACGGTTAAACCATTTCATTCTGAAAGACCGATCTGTCTCATTAAAAATGCGGCACTCCACAGGCTGGGGGCTCACCTGTTGAGACAGTCCTTTCAAAGAGGCTCCATTCACTTTTAAGATAACATCTCCCACATCAATTTGTCCACTTTCTGCAGCCGGCTGTCCAGGAAAGAGCTTTTTAACCCTTACTATGCTGGTGTTCATTTGCTCAGGAATCACATTATCCTCTCGAGAAAAACTGAATCCTAGGCCTGAGCTATTTTTCAGCAATTTCACCTCAAATGTATTCTCTGGAAAAAAAGTATCAAAAAATGTAAATATTCTTAACAGGCTCTCTCTCTATGTATGTATAAACATATATACTTTTGAATATGTTTTTAAAAAGCCCATTTCCACCATACTCCCAGCTTTATATCCACCTATTGCACTCTTATTCTATAGTCAAATCCTGTTTTACACCGTCATTAAGAAAATTTAACTTATTGAACTGAGCTGCATGAACTAATAGGCTGCCCGCTTAGAAAAGTGGGTTCTGAAAAAAAGGTTCTAAAAAGGAAACTATGTCTTAATTCCATGTTTTATAAAACTGCAGAATGACAGAGAAAAAGAGGGAAAAATCCAAGAAAGGAGACAGTGAAAGAAATTCAGGCATCAATGGGACAGATGTGGTAAGAAGAACAAAACAAATAACAGAGAAGGGTTATGGGGAAGTGGCTGCCACTGCCGCTGAGTCGTCCAGTCGTGTCCGACTCTGCGCGACCCCTGAGACAGCAGCCCACCAGCTCCCCCGTCCCTGGGATTCTCCAGGCATGAACACTGGAGTGGGTTGCCATTTCCTTCTCCAATGCATGAAAGTGGAAAGTGAAAGTGAAGTCACTCAGTCATGTCTGACTCTTTGCGACCCCATAGACGGCAGCCCACCAGGCTCCACCATCCATGGGATTTTCCAGCCAAGAGTAGTGGAGTGGGGTGCCAGTGGATAGGTGACCTAATATTTAGGTGAGATATACTTTAATTCAGTAAAACTGTAAGGCATGATGATAAAATTCTCAACAGAAGAAATGAAAAGAATAATAACCAGGAAAGCATGAATAAATATTTTTAAGACATAGTAATGGAAGAAATAATGGAAGAACAGAAGGCAGTAAGATTAAGTGGACATGCTAATCTTATGTTCATAATCAGGAAAGATGACACAGGTTGGGCTAATACTTTCTCCTTATTTTGGGGACCAACTCAGAATTGATGAAAGTTGTATAAGCAAAGAAAAATCTAAAATAAAGACAAAACAACGCTTATGCACCACCACCACAATTTACAAAGTAAAGGACATTTAAACCCATCAAAAGGAAGACAGATAAACTCAGAATGAAGAGTACTTCTGTATTATGAATACATTTAACCTTATGGAAAACTCACTACATTAGTCTTGATTTTCTTTTTTCATTATGAGTTAGTGGCATGTCCAATTTTACTACCAGTTAGCTGGAAAAGTTTGTAAGGAAAAAAAGTATCTGGGAACTGTTAGTGAATTTCTATTCAGAGTTAGCTTCACAAGTTCATAAAATCAAACAGATATATAGAAAACGTTAAGAGTCAAGGTTTCATACGGGTTTGAAGTAATTCTCAGCAATTATTTATATTTATTTTTTTCTCTTACAAATTTTATTTTGAATTTTACAACTATTTGAGGCACCATTAAATGACCGTAAGTTGTTTTGTGCCTGATTTCATTAGTCAAAGCCTTTCAGACTTCAAGAACTACAACTACGCGTGGTTCCCCTCGCCCCCAGCCCCAAATTCAGTATAGTGCTACATCAGGTTATTATTTATACTTGACAAGAATCAAGGGACTCAGTATGAATTATGATCCAACATGTAAAAATCAAATTTTGAGTAATCCAGGAATAAGTTTAAGGTGAGATGACAGCTTCCCAAGGTCTGACCTTCAGTAACAAAGCTGTAGTCTTTGACATGAGTCATTTTCTTCACCATTTTTTCTGGGGCTTGACCTTGGGTGTCTGGATCGGAGATGGTACACTGGGGGACATGTTCTTTGGATGCTGGAGACTGTCCTTTTTCTAACAACAGATGAACCACCTGTATAAACAGAAGAGTGCCTTATTAACTAAGAAGAAAGTTACATAAGAAAGCAAATAAATTTTCAGGACTTTGTACAGCTGGTGGTATAAAATCATTTAAAGTAACTCTCTGGTCCACCAAAACACAAATAGAGGGAGGAAAAAACAGACAAAAGCAAGGGACTAAAAATGTCAAAATCAAGTTTTGTTTTTTTTTTAATTTTCTGTATAAAGAAGATAAATGATTAGAAAGAAAAAAATTCTATTATAAAAATAATATAAACACATTTTAGAAAATTCAGATCCTAAAATAAAATCAGACAGCCATTGGGAAACTGCTGTATGGGCACAGGGAGCTTAACCCAGAGCTCTGTGACAACCTAGAGGGGTGGGATGGGGTTGGAGGTTGGAGGGAGGTTCAGCAGGGAGGGGACACATGCATACTTGTATGCCAGAAGCCAACACAATATTGTAAAGCAATTATCCTCCAATTAAAGATGGAAAAAATCATTATTGTGCTAATAACATAAAGACCATTATAAGTAATTTGGTAAACTCTCTGACTTTAAAATGTATTAGAACAATGTGAATTTATCCTTTGGGCTGAAAGGATAAGTGAAAACCACTAGGTATGTGTAGAAGTTTAAGAAAAAAAAAATGTTAAGGCAATCTCTCCCCTTCCTCCTGGCAGATCTCTGGTGATATTAGGGCTAAATGTGATATAGAAAGCCTGCTTCCACAATAAAAATCCTCATCATATTTGCTTCCCAATTTGGAAGGAAGAAAATATGAGCACGTTTATTTACATTAATGAGGCTTTGTTTCTTGACTAATAAATTTGGAGATCTCAGTGAAACTGGCATTATTCACACATTATTACATTCTTTTGAGATATCCAGAAAAGGCTGGTGTAATGATCTCTTACCTGCCCTGTATTTCTCAGTGTCTCCACAGCTTGCTTGTGGGTAGCCCCTTCTAGACTAACTCCATTGACAGCGAGGACACGATCACCTACAAATTGGGCAGTAATGATGAAAGAAGCAAGTCATAAAATAAAGATTCTACATGTTCTTTAATACCTTAAGGTCTTGTTTTATAGTAATTTACTCGAGGAGAGACTCAGACAAATTCTGGACAAAAGTTTGTCACAAAGTTTCTTTAACATGTACTTAATTCTTTTCTCTATTCTACAGCTAATCTTAGGTATATTTTCAAACTGGATATTATATATACTATAAAATCAATTTTAATTATGAAAAAAATGACACGCTGAGCTACAAATGCAGAGAGATGGGAAGGAACTAACCTAGTTAGTTCTTATTAGAAATGCAGATATCGTTGTTTTTACAAGGGCACTACCCCTTTCCAATTTTCTGGAAATTTGCTTCTTAAAAAGTACAAAGCATGAACTAAAACAAGATATTTTCTGATAGAGGATGGGCTTTCCTGGTAGCTCAGATGGTAAAGAATCTGCCTGCAGTGCCTGAGACCTGGGTTTGATCCCAGGGTTAGGAAGATCCCTTAGGGAGGCCAAGGCACTCCACTTCAGTATTCTGGCCTGAAGAATCTCCATGGACAGAGAAGCCTGATGGTTTACAGTCCGTGGGGTTGCCAAGAGTCAGAAACAACTGAGCGACTAAGCACAGCACAGAGGATGAGCTGGAAATAAGTTTTTGGAACCATATCAAGGAGCATTTCATACAACATATCATTTCACGTTGTAATCTTAAAATAATATGTTCTTATTTTATATTATGAATAATTTGAAGGTCTTCATCAACTTTCCAATTTCTTTATTTGTTGACATGATGATCTTTCTGCAATTCCCACACCCACACTCTACCTTTGTGAATTCTGCCATCAGACTCTGCTGCTCCCTTGGGAATAATGGCTTTCACATAAATGCCACCATGTCTGACACTGGTATTCACACCTCCCTAAGTGCAAAAAGACAAATAACGTTTTGTCACATGAAAAATGTTGCACTCCGTCTTTCAGGTCTGAGACCTAGAAAGCATTCCATCATCAGCCAAAGTGGCAGCACCACATTAGCACATGCAATTACTTCAATACCCAAGAATATTTCTAGTAAGTTTTCCAAATGCGAAAGCAGCTACCTTTTGGAAACGTTCTTTATTCAGAAAATAATGACATGCCAGATCTTTGCCTGGATGAGAGGGTGCTCTTCCTTTCAGAAGTCTATACCATGCACTAGGCACAAACGGCAAGCAAAATCCAGCCGTGAAATATTAGTGTGAGAATGTAACTGTCAGAAATAAACAGCATATGGAGTAACAGACTTCAGATCACATTTGCTAATTTGAAAATGAATCTCATGAGTCAATGGAAAACTTTCTTTTCATTTTAAAAGGTTTTGGTACAGAAGTTGTGCTACAGAGTAGATGAGATCTAATGAGTAGATGCTCCATCTCTTGTGGATATTCAGCTTTTATTTCCCTTCACAGTAGGAAGATAATAAAATTCTAAAGAAGTTACGGACAAGATAAAAAGGGTTACAGGACTGAGGACTGATAGAAAATTAGGTTTTCTTTTGGATCTCTATACGTTAAGAGTGTTATTTCTACCTTGTTTCTAAATGGATTTTCCTAACAAACAACATCCTTCAAATATAAATGGTAATATTATACTTTAGGGTATAGTATATTAATAGAATTCTAAAGCAGTTTCATCAAATAGCCTATGCTCATATTTTAACTTCTTTAGAAGTATTACACATATTTTTGGGAACTTTTAATAATAAGCTACTAATCATATGTACATGTCAAGATATATCATGAAGTGAAGGGCATATAAATATATATTAGACTTTAATTATTTATGATGAGGGTTAAAATTATTCCATGCTGATGTAGAAGCTGCCAAGTATACATAAGGCATATACTTCTCAATTTTATACTTTTCAAGTCTTATATTCAGATTAAACAAGTATGAAATCTCTGGGGTAAAATAGCATTTGTCTAATTTCTTTTAAACCAGAGGAAAAAGTGACTAGAAAACATAAGTTTTTTTTAAAAAGTCTTAAGATATAATTCAATTTAAAATTTTGCAAATATTTGACAAGTTTCCTTTTTGAAGCAAAATAATTCAAGTAATAAGTTGGCATATGATAGGCTGCTGGAAATGGAGAAGAGAAAACATTTGAAAACCTTGTCAAACAGTACCGTGACACTTATCCCCAGGCTGTTATCATTTTTAGCCAGTTCAACCTCAAAGATATCTCCAGGTTTAGGAGGTGATGAAGGAAAAGTTTTAAAATTCATTTTGTTGGAGGTATTCATGGAGGAGGAAGATTCCTTAACAAAGAAAAACAAACAAAAGCATTTCTTGTTAGAGTCAAACAGAATTATTAATGGAAGATCTTTCTCTTTTTTGAAAAATTAAGAAAAAAGCAAGATATTAAAGGATAGAGTAGACTCAAAAATGATGAAGGCTGGAAAAGATCTTAAGGATCATCTAATCCAAGGCCTTCAGAGTTTAAAACTGAGGAAACTGAGATCTAGAGCCTAAAGGGCTTGCTTCAGGTAAAAAGATATGACTGAGGGAAGCCCGGAATCCAATTCAAACCTTGGCTTTTACATAATCGGTATCCAGTGCTTTTTATACACTCAAACTTAGAAAGCATTTCTATTTCCTATAAAAAAAAATCCATATATATCATGTAGTAGCTTTTAACTTGGGCCTTTAAGATGAGTAGGCCTCAAGTTTATTTTGCTAATGTTTAAATCCAATATAAACATAGGCACAACAGCTAAGCCCAATCTATAAGGACACAACTCTCTCAGGAGGAATGCTGGAGACATTAATGAGGAATGTTTTTCAGTGAACAAAGGGCTTAAAGTTCTTTGCTGAATCCACTTGTGAAAATGAGTCCAAATTATATCATGTCTAATATTTCTAGGAAATGGTCAATTTTCTATGTTATTGTTCTTATTATCATACATTCAGAACTTCAGAGTAATTTAGGCTGTTAATAGTAAAGTCAACTGCCCATTACATGAATTACTCAGGACCAATTTTTTTCAGACATTAAGTTCTCTTATTAATATAAATATTAAGTATGCAAGAGAGAAACAATTTATAGAAAACAATCATAATCTGGTTATTCATTCCTTTGTGTAATCACGTAGCAAGTTCCCAGAATAATAGCAATTTTGGAATTAGTATTCAAAGCTGCTAATTTCTCTGAAAGTTAGCATCAAATGCAGTAGCAGTTAGTAGCATTATACATAAACGATTTCTCCTTTCCAGAATAATGTACTCTGTTCATAGTAGATTATTCTGCTCTATAATACATTTGCTGTTGTTTGTTTAGTTAAGTGGGGGGAAAAAAAATAAAAACCAAGATTCAAATTAAACGGTGCCTTTTTTGGTATGTGATGATCCTGAGTGCTGGAATAAGTGGCTTCATCCATGTCTGAATCTCCACGGTCAGAGTAATCTGGTGCATCAGAAATGCCTGTATTTTTAGCTTTGCTTCGGTTACTGTCAGTAGAAGTCCACATTTTCTCGGTGGCTTTGGGTATCACAGATGGGGAAGGGCTGCCACGCTGTGAGTCCTGCCAGCTGCGGTCACCTGCATGGCTGGCAAAGAACCCATTGACCTGGCTCTGTGACAAGCTGGCACTCTCAGTCCTGGAATCTTGAGAGCTCAGGCTTCCCTCCCGCAGGCCCCCAGACAGCCCAAACGAGCTCTCTGAGATGTGCCTTGGGGTGCCCCGTGGCCAGCAGTGATCCTCAGAAGAATTTACAGTGCTGTCTTGCAGGTGGGAAGGCTTTTTCATGTAGTTTTTCATGCCGTTTGCCATGTGCACAGGAGTAGAAGGCACTGCAAAGTCAAAATCAGCCCATGAGAGTAACAGGTTAGTGACATACGCCTGGGCTCACGCACATGCACACTGTTCCCTGGTAGCTGCTGCGAGTATTTTACGCAGGATAACATGTGCACAACACCTGACCGGGGCTTGGGACTGTGACAAGGTCCCCAAAAACACCGAAGATGCTTTCTGCTTCCTTCGCCTCCTCTTTGGTCATTCTTTGGGCAACTTCTATGGGAATGTGTACCCGTCTCACCTGAACTCACTTCCATTCCCTGTTTCAAGTAAGTCTTCCCTGTGAAGACTTTCTTAATTCCCTATCCAGAGATAACTTGAATCTCCAAAGATCTTTGTTGAATGGCTATTTATATGCTTGTTTTATATTGTCTTAACAAACTGCATGTTTTAGACTCCAAGTAATTATCAAAGAAGGTAATTCCATACTCTTGACATACATAATTCTTTTAAAAAGCCACTTAGGAAAGCTTTCCTAAGACAAAAAATACAGGTGACATGTGTAAAAGAATTATAGATAATACATATATGTGGAATCTAGAAAAATGGTACAAAATTATATTGTCTTTTACATATATGTGTCTTTTATATACACATGTCTTTTATATTCCTGGTATGTTGGCACCCTTTCCCTTTTATAAACAGGTTCAAGATAGGACTTCATAGATAACTGTTATATAACTACATTAATTGGGCAATGATTAAGAATTTTATTTCTAATTTGGCCTAAGATATGATAGAACACACCAAGTACTTGGAATTTACTCAAGTGGTACTGAGTTTGCACAACAAATCATTTTTATGCATGTAAAGAGGAATGAGACAGAAAATCTCAGAAGTGATGAATGAAAGACTTGTACTGATGCATAAAATTAAAGCAATCAGAACTACACATATTAGATTTCCAGAAAGGAAATAAAAGTTTAAATCTAATTTATGTGTCAAGGTACTGAAATCTCTGTGGGAACTGGAACAGAATCCACAGCTCAGAGACATCCACAGTGTTACCTTTGGATAGCTTTTCTTTTGGCTGAGAGATAACAAGGGTCACATCTTCAGGTGCATTTTGCAAAATTTCAACTGCAGCATAGTGGCTGACCCCCTCCAGACTGACACTATTCACAGATATCAAACGGTCTCCTGTAAAAACAGACAACCCAGTGTCTTCTACAGCTAAGAGAAATTCAGGCTAAATCTTAGAAATGTTACCTCCCCCTCATTATTTTTGTTTTACCCAACTTCTACTTTTGCCATCTGTGCAAATTCACTGTCAGTAAATACTTCAAAGTGAAAGTGTTAGTCACCCAGTTGTGTGTCTGACTCTTTGCGACTCCATGGACTGTAGCCTGCCAGGCTCCACTGTCCATGGAATTCTCCAGGGAGGAATACTGGAGTGGGTAGCCATTTCCGTCTCCAGGGGATCGGACC
The DNA here is from genome assembly GCA_006410615.1 of Neotragus moschatus. Taxonomy (NCBI): domain Eukaryota; kingdom Metazoa; phylum Chordata; class Mammalia; order Artiodactyla; family Bovidae; genus Neotragus; species Neotragus moschatus. The sequence goes on from SJYA01005054.1 coordinate 24,774, forward strand.
TGGATCTCCCACACTGCAGGCAGCTTTACCATCTGAGCTGCTAGGAAAGCCCAGTAAATACTTAGGAAATTCCCTAAATTACCTAAAAATAAATACCTGGCTTTAAGCATCCATCCAAGTCAGCTGGTCCTCCAGGAGTAACTGAACTAATAAACACACCTAGATCCAGTCTTCCCATCTTTTCTCCACCAATAATTTGAAATCCTGTGAATCAGCACATCAAAATAAAATCTTCATGGGAAGGGGCAAGATACAGATTAGGAGACTGAAAGCTATAAACTGCTATGTATAAAGTAAATAAGCTATAAGAATATATTACATAGCACAGGAATATAGCCAATATTTTAAAATAACTCTAAATGGAATACAACCTTTAAAAATTGTGAATCACTATGCTGTATACCTAGAACTTAACATGGCATTATAAATCAACTGTCTCAATTAAAAAAAAAGTGAAAATGAAAATATCTCATGGCATTGGTGCTTTCAAGGACTAATGATGAGTCTCCCTGACACACAGAAGTGTACAGACTCATACTGAATATGACTTAATAGGTAACACATGTGAGACGGGATGTAAATTTGGTGGAAACATGGCTTGTAAGCATTTCACCTTTGGCATTTCCTGACTGGGCAAGGGGGAGAAGGGGACTCAGGTGGGGACAAGTGGGCTGGTTCCTCAATGCCAATGTTACACAATCGACCATTTCTTTTTGAGTTCTCACAGACCTTGAAGAATCTCAGTGACTTACCTAGGCCATGCTGTGCATCTTTTTTCAGGTTAACCAGAGTGATCTCCCTTTCTGGTGAAGACGCTATGCTCCATCTTTTGTGTAGCACCTCTATGGGGAAATTTTAAGATACAATTAACACAACATGGCTAGGTACTGAGACTGTCTGCTTGTTCTAATTTAAATAATAAAGCTCACTATTAGATTCGTCAGTCACTTTAAAATCATATTTTAAATAATATGCTATTATCTATCTGCTGATAATGAGTTATAGTTTACCAAATGATTATGTTATTCATTTATTCCTTATAAATGGTTCCCTGTGAAATCAGTATATTTCAATTACAAACGCATAAACAGATCTCAAGAAATTTAATGATTTGAGCAAGTTTACTCAGTTAGTCTTCCCTGGTGGCTCAGATGGTAAAGTGTCTCTGCCTGCAATGTGGGAGACCCGGGTTCAATCCCTGGGTTGGGAAGATCCCCTGGAGAAGGAAACCCACTCCAGTACTCTTGCCTGGAAAATTCCATGGACCGAGGAGTCTGGTAGGCTACAGTCCACGGGGTCGCAAAGAGTCAGACACGACTGAGAGACTTCATTTTCACTTTCACTCAGTTAGTACAGGTAGAAATGAACCTTAAACTTAGGTTGTTACACTCTGTCTTTCTGTCACATCATAGCTGACCTCCTGAATTCGACAATGCTCAATATGTAAATCTTCTACTAATAAGTAGCTGGCATTTCTATTTGTGTGAGTAAAACATTCACGGTAAATTCTAAGGTTTACAAAGAGACAGGATTAATTCTTTTAAATCTGACTAATGACTTGGCTGGCACATTTATATTCCCAAAGGGCTTCAATTTATTTCTTATTTTATTTATGGAAAAATCTCATGAGGTAGGCACAGAGATTTTTAGTCACTTTTTAGCAGATAAGGAATAATAGTTCATGAGTTGCTCGAGATTATAGCAGGCATCACTGTCCAGCAAAACACCTTAGGCACTTGATAAATGCTAAATACACTGAGTGAATGTTGGCATCAAAACTAAAATTTACTTTTTCTTATTTCCATTTGTTTTTTTTTTAAGCAACTGGATCACTGAAAAGTATCTCCTAAATTAAACAATAAATATGCCACTTAATTGTCATATTATTAAAATTACTTCATTTAGTTAGCAATCAGAGCATGTGAAAAGACAGAAATACACACACACTTCTTGTTATGAGTTAAAATGTGTTCCTCCACCCTTTCCACAAATAAATGAGCTGAACCAATAATTCCTAGTACTGCAGAATTCATAATCATATTTAGAGACAGGTTTTTAAAAAGACAATTAAGTTAAAATGAGGTGTTTAGGGTGGCCTAATCTGACTTCTTCCTTATAAAGAGGGGGGCTTCCCTGGTGGCTCAAACGGTAAAGCACCTGCCTGCAATGAGGGAGACCTGGGTTCGATCCCTGGGTTGGGAAGATCCCCTGGAGAAGGAAATGGCAACCCACTTCCAGTACTCTTGCCTGGAAAACTCCATGGATGGAGGAACCTGGTGGGCTACAGTCCACAGGGTCGCAAAGAGTTGGACACGACTGAGCGACTTCTCTTTATAAAGAGGGAATGTGGATATAGATATGTGTGCATGGAGGGAAACTCATGTGAAGACNTCCAGTACTCTTGCCTGGAAAACTCCATGGATGGAGGAACCTGGTGGGCTACAGTCCACAGGGTCGCAAAGAGTTGGACACGACTGAGCGACTTCTCTTTATAAAGAGGGAATGTGGATATAGATATGTGTGCATGGAGGGAAACTCATGTGAAGACAGAAGAAGACCCCCATCTACAAAGCCAAGGAGTGGTCTCAAGAAATCAATGCTGCTGACACTTTGATCTCAGCCTTCTAACCTCCAGAACTGTGAGAACAAACCTATGTTGTTAAAGCCTCCCAATCGGTGTGACCGTGTTATGGCAGCTCGAGTAAATTAGTACATTTCTTAACATCAACTGTAATTTAATAGTTGGCACTTGTCTGTGTGTGAGGAGGTGGAAGTGGCAGCAAATGAGTTCAACACACTCAGAAAGATATCTCTTTAAATCTGCAAATTTATCTCTAAATAGTTTTTAGGCACATTGAAACTTTTTGAAAATTAGAGGTTATCCACCAACATATGACTACCCATGGATTTCAAACTGCATTATTATGTTATTAATACTAACATGTTACACATGTATTAATGCTTAAACGATGCAGATGTGATAGTTCATATTCTAGCAATAAACTCCTTTAATTTCAGAAAACAGCAACCACCATCAGATGCTCTCTGAAGTGAACTAACCTTGTCCCTTAAACACCAAGTACTAGTGCAAGCTTGATAGCTCCCTATAGTATACGTGTCTCTAATGTGTTGTTTCTTTTCGACCAAAACTTAGTTATAAACTCAGCTGTAATCAACAGAAGTAGTAGTAGTTCAATATTTCTAACTAATGAGATATCAAAAAAAAAAAAAAAAAAAAGGAAAAAGATCACTGGACAATGGTATGAAGAACCTTATAAAAGGCAGAAGAACCAGAGATCAAATTGCCAACATCCGCTGGATCATGGAAAAAGCAAGAGAGTTCCA
>SJYA01005055.1:15326-27279 GCA_006410615.1 Neotragus moschatus
TCGGCTTAGGGGCGGACCTTTCCATTGGCGGCCGAGCAGAGGACACTTGCACCGTCTGTACACCGCACAAGAATGCGTGATGGCGCTACCTTGATATTCGGAAATGTGAACACTGCTGTAAAGGTCCGCATATGAATGCGCGGTTCAGTATTCTTGGTATATGAATCTGTAGACGACATTTCAAGCTGGCGCACAAGAATGCGTGATGCAGTAGTCTCGGTGCTGGCAGACGTAGAGAATGTCTCAACGGAGCGCACACGAATGCGTGATGCAATCCTCTTGAGATCTGAAGACGTAGACGATGCCTCGGAGGTGCGTATTTCCCATTCCTGTACATAATTGTACGACACCTTCGACTAGGTCTGGCCGGCATATCTTTCAGCAAGGTCTCCCGTTCCACGGAGTGCCCGACGTTGTATCTTACAGGCAGTTTGACGATGTCTAGAAGGCGCGTCTTTCCCTCCTTGCGATACGTCTTCAGCCAAGACCCTTCGTTTTCTTGCTTTCGCAGGAAGATATCAACTCTCCATGAAAAACGTAACGTTGTATCCTGTGAACAAGATGATGATGCGTGGAAGGTGCTTCCTTCCCTTCTAGTCTACATTCCCCCATTATGGGGTCATAATGCGTTTAGACACATGAACGTGACGTAAACTCGGGTCACAGTCGTAACACGCTTGGGCGCAATAACGTGACATACACTGAGCTCACAAGTACAATCCTTTTAGGCTCATGAGCGGGACGCGAGATGGGCCCTCCGGCTCCGTACAGACACGTGCAAAACCAGCGCGTCCCCTGCCTTTATTTGTGACGGGCACGAGCGGGTCTTTCGCAGAGTGCGTAGAACACGTCTGCTATTCTCACTCACAGATGCGATGCTGTAATATAGGTGGTCATAAGTTCATGCGAAGAGACCACGCTCCTAGACAGCGAGCTGTTCATCTCCAGTTTCCGCTCGAGTCGTAGGCCGCCGCGTTGATCACCCGGCTCTGCAGGCGGTTACAGCGACACTGGCACAGCAACATTCCACAGGATTCGCGCGGCACCAGTCACGGGCTGGAGCGCACGCGGGCATGTATCTGCTAAGGCAGGCACGCAGAAGTAGTAACTGGCGTGCAGCTGCTGAGCACCTCGTGAGCACAGCGCTAGCGCTTGCCTTCTTCTGGCGCTGTTGTTGCTGCTGCGGCCCTTATGACTACTGTCGTTGCTGCTGCTGTTAGGGCTACTACTGTCGTTGCTGCTCCTCCTATGACTATCACTGCTGCTGCTGGTGCTGCTGCTGCCCGGCTATTACTAGTACTAGCCTTGCTGCTGCTGGCTCTGCCAGACACCGTTCAACGCGTTCATATGCGCGCGTAGGGGAGGGTTCGTCTACGCGTATACACACAGCTTTCACGACAGCCGTAACGGTAAGTGATACACGGTTAATAAGTAGGCAGCTAGAACGCCCTACTCACCGGCTTCGCCTTGCGATCCTATACACCCAGACTTCGTGCGTGGCAAAGTCTACGGACGGTCCGCGAGCGGCCGCGCCCGACCCCAACGTCTTAGCCAAAAGCTGCGCATGCCCATGAGGGTGGCGAACCGCTTTGTGCACCCAAATTTTTTTCATTACATTCGTCTTCGCGGGGCCCCTGAGATTTTCGTTGTGACGGACCAACACAAGGTGTGAGCTCAGGACATCCGCAGTGCTCGGCGTCAGGCGCCATCGAGCGGGACTGCCATCGCAACCCCGAGCTAAGACCTCTTTCAAACCTTTTCTCTTGGTTCCTACCGATAGGTTAGTTTGAAAAGCAAGACTCAAAGCCTTCGGCTTCTTCTACATCGCACACTTCCTCACGACTGCTCGTCTCCCCGCCGTCGACAGCTTTTTCTGGTTGCCGGTAGTTCACGCCGCCTGTGACCCTCAGGGCGGCGTCTGCCGTCATCGTCGATGCATATACAGAAGCCTCTTCGCCAGGATCTGGCTTTGCACCCTAGTAGACTGGATCCCAGTAATGCACAAGGTGTTTACGAACAGTCCTCGAGCGGCCGCGCCGGAGTCCAGCTCTTCGGAGAGGCACTGCGCTGGTCCCTGAGGGTAGCGGAAGGCTTGTTGTGTCAGATTTTCCCTCGACTATATTCGTTTTCGGGACGTCCATGAGATCTTCCTGTTGTCGTCTTGTGAACTCGGAACACGCGGGGTGCGCGGCTGGGCTCGGCATACCGTGGTCGCGAAACAAGATTCGAAACGCTTCGGCGTATTCTGTATCCGGCATTCCCGGACGATGGCTTGTCTCCGTATGACCAATGGCGCCTGGTGGCTGTTCACGCGATGCGCCGCGTGTGGTGTTCAACGCAGCTTGAAGCGAGACTTCACCCGCGTCCGTTGCCTCTGACCGTTGTTCTTCGACCCTTTTTCCAGCGGCGCGCGTATGTGCATATTGCGAGCGCCCACAAGGGACTTCAGCAGGTTGCTTAAGCCGAATCTGCGTTGCTAATGAATGTGGCCAGTCGAGCTGAGCGTCGGCGTCTTTCTGAAGTCTACGGCTGCCTGCCGGGGCACGAATGTTCTCCGTTCGAGAATTTAACATACCAGGAAGCGGGCTCGACGTAATACTCTGCGTTTCGGCTAGTGCACACTGAGACGTGTCTTTGAGACATTCGGCTCCGAGCCCTCGGTCCATCGGAGGTGTCTTGTCGGATCCCTCCCAATCTAGTGAAGCTGCTGAGCGCTGTCGACGCGCCGCAGGGTGAAATCCAGAGGGGCTGCACGCAGCCGTCTGCCCGTCAGAAAACCTTCCGTTATATGCGCTTCTACCAAATAGGCACTCCTGTGCATACTGCAGGAGGGACTGCTGCTTGCACGCAGCCGGTGGCCCATGCTGTCGTCCTTCGTCATATGCTCTTCCACCTAATGAGCGTTCTACTTCACATTCCAGAGGGGATTCCCGGTATGCATTTTCTCCAGGTTTGGCCTCGGCTCGTGAGCAGCGTGCGGGCGAAATCTTGTTCGCAGGAGAGATCGGCCTTTGAGCGCAAAATACGGTGCCGTGTTCCGCCGTTGAAGATTGGCGTTCTGCGGACCACTTAAGCTGCTCGTCTCTTCTGTTCTTTTGCTTGTCTGGAAGCACGCCTGCACTCTCATATGCGCCTTTACCAAATAGGCACTCCTGTGCATAGCGCATGAGGGATCCCTGCTTGCACGCAGCCGTCGGCCCATTCTGCCGTCCTTCGTCGTATCCTCTTTCACCTAATGAGCGTTCCTGTTCACATCCCAGAGGGAATTCCAGGTATGCATTTCCTATAAACTTCATTGGTGAAGTATGGCGCTCTGCGGACCACCGGAGCTGCTCGTCTCTGCTGTTATTTTGCGCGTCCGGAAGCAAGTCTGCACTCGCACACAGGCTATCTTGAGACGACGGGGCGGCCGACGCAGTCCATGGGCAGAAGCTGTCTCTCTGAGCTGTACACTTAGCCGCTCGAAGGCGGCTGCTGTGCTGTTTATGATCGTCCCGGAATTTCTTCTCAAGTGCAGCGGCATGCCCGTCCATTGCCGCATGCTCGTTCAGCTGGAAACCTTCCGTGAAAACATTTGTAGCACAGGCACTAGTCCGTGTGTCGCTAACCACTGCGTGCCTGCAGGTCTTCTTGTCTTCATCGCGATAGGGCTCATTTTCTGCGACGAAGCCGGGGGTGCCGCCGAACTCGTACTTCGGGGCCGTCCGATCACAGTTGGCGCTGACTCTGGGAAATATTTCACGAAGGGTTCCCGCGCTACTTAGTGCCGCTCCTGCTGCTCTGTGTCTTGGATCCGTGCTCTTCCAAGCCAAAGCGACTCTCCTTGTATATTTGTTTTCCCCGGATGCAACGTCGAAGTGAGCGGCATCAGTTGTCTTCCATGAGGCACCCTTCACTTCGCGGACGTGCGTGCTCTGCTGTAGCTGCGGCTCGTTTGCTTCCCAGTGCTGCCACAACCCCTTGCTGTAGTTCCCCCTCTCCATGTAGCTTGTCCGCGCCGCTTCGTGAATTTGCCAGCTCTCCTGTGACTGCTGCTCCTCTTCGTCCCGATGCTCCCACAACTGCTTGCCGCATTCCAGCCTATCTATGTAGCTGGCCACGGGCACTTCATGCACCTGCCTGACTCCCTGTGGCTGCTGCTCCACTTCGTCCCACTGCTCCCACAACTCTCTGCCGCATCCCAGCTTCTCTACGTGGCCTCTTATCGGAGAGGTAACTGATGTGGCACTACTGAGGTAGCCGCGGCCATAGTTTCCAGTCGTCCTGCTCGCAATAGACTCAGGCAGACCCGCGCACCGTCCCGAATGCTTCTCGTGCTGGAGCGGGCCGACGCCGTGCGGTACCGAGGGAGAAGCTGCCTGTAGCGAAACTACTTCGTAGTCCTGATGCTCATGAACGGCTGCTTCATTTCCTCGAGAGAAATGCGCTGTAGACTCTATGTCACTGCTGTCTCGCCAGGTGCGCCGCCTAGGGGTGGCAAGGGAGAAACCGAGGCGCTCACAGAACGCAACAGAACCACATTTCAGCGAAGATTCAAGGGGGGCCGGTGCAGATGGGGGCGTGAAGCACCACGCCATGACTTCGGTGCTTTGCGCGAGCAGATCCGGATCGAGCGGCGGAGGACGGGGAGCTCCAAATCCTCTACGTGCAGCCGGGCCAGCACCGTTCAGACGGGCTGAGGACTGGAACGAAGCATCGAACCCGCATGCAGACAGCTCTTTGTGTGACCCAGCAGGCCGCCCCTGCGTGTCGGGAACAGGCTGCGCGAACACCAAGGACGCGCTTTTTCTGTCCGAAAGAGCACACGTAGCCGGGGTCACGTCTGCTTGTCCGCACTGAATGGACGCGATTTTGGGGGCTTCGGAAGCTGCGTGCGCTCCAGCAAAAAGTTTTTTTGGACGCAGGGTCGGCTCTTCGTCTGTGAAATTAGGGCCTTGAACTTCGGCCGCAGGGACGATTCTCTGCGCGTACAGGAAGCGCTCTTTGTTCGCAAGAGTGAAATTAGTAGCTCTAGCGTCTGCAGCTGCCACGTCAGAGGGCACCAGCGGGTGCTTGAGAGACGTTCGGTGTCTCTCAGAGGGCTGCACCCTGCTCTCGCCAATTCTTGCTCGTGGACCGTGATAATATTCGTACACCTCCTCATCGTGAGCCGGCACGGACGACCCGCTGTCCGGCGTTGACGCGGTGGAAAGCGTCTTAGGTCGTGTCGGTGTCGTCATTCCAGTTTCTATTGTGCCCTGCCTTTGTACACAACAGGGGTGACGACGGTCTTCCGCGGGTTCTGCGGTGACGAGAAGTTGCTTGAGTGGTCCGCTCGCGGCGAGCAGCTGGCGTTGGATACGGTAGTTGACAGGAGGACAGTCGGAATTCTCCGCAGGGTGACTTATTTCTTGATCTTCTGGAACAGAGTTTGATGCAGCCCTTAGCAGACGCGGCGGTAGGAGCAGCGCTGCTTCGGCACCATCTGCTGAGTTACAAGTGGTTGCAGTACATAAAGTAGGACAGTTTACTCCGGAACGCGCAGTTGTGCGCGCTGCGCCCGCTGCGCCAGCAGCTTCTATTTTGTGGTTCTTGCACGGATCCCAGTTGTTTGGAAGCGGGACAAAGTACACACGTTTCAGTGTTGCAGGGCGTTTGGCGGGACCAGGAGTACTGGCTCCGAGCGGTGTACAGCGAGGCCACGTCGGTACCTCGGGGGTTTCACCGCGCATACATGCCGCATCGAGGCATGGAAGGTCATCTAATTGGCGCGTTGGGACGCGTAGACGGTCTCGGGCCTCCTGGCGTGGAAATGCCCAAAAGAAGGGCGCAGAATAAAGCGGGTGGTAACGCCGAGATGGTAACTGCGCAGGCACTTCGCGGGCTTTGCTCCCCGCTAGCTCGCCTCGAGGCACGGCTGGACATGCTGGAGCATATCTCGACGGCTGTACATTTGTGCTAATGGAGGCGGCACACCTCGCACTGAAACGACTCCATGCGGCCTCTTCATTTCCTGTACAAGAAGGCTGCAGATCGCGACACATTGGCAAACTCATCTTGGGCGGGCGCTCAGCAGTAGGTGAATCACACTCTAAAGCTTATCTTCGAGAACGCAAGGCAGACAGGGGGCGGCAGAATCCGCTGAAAACGAGTTGTAAGGTCTCTAATGTCTGCGTAAGCCTCTTCTCCAACCCGTTCCCTTCATGTCGCTGGGGGCCTCAATGAGAATACGGCCAACCGGAACGAGCTGTCTGATTGGCGACGATATAACAGTGAAGACAGGGGGTCAATTGGGAAACAGCCAACACTAATACAGGTTCCCATCGGCAAAGCTATCGCAGTTGCCTGTGAGGGCTGGGGTCGACCGGAATACGGCCAGTACTGACGCACGTTGCGACCGGCAAGGATCCGCCTGTGCAATCGTGCTCTTTCTGACGGGCTGAAGACGTGCTGCCTCTGGGACGGTCCTGAATTGTCGTGACACGCGCGACCTCCACAGTGATTCACAGAATAGAGAGGCTTTCGGCGTCCTGCCTAAAGAGATGCACAAAGATTGTAACAGAGCTGCGTAGCCTCTGCAACGACTCCGAATACGGTAAGGCCAGAATGCCCCTTCTACGCATCAATCCACGCAGGAACACGAGGTGAAACCCAAGTGGTTGGACCAAAATCGTGTGGCTCAAGGTTGGCCCGCGAGGAAGTGCTGCACCCGCGAATTGACGGATGCGTTCTTTACAGATTTGTATGACTTTCGGAGTGAGCTACGGCCATGGCTGCAGACAAACTGAAACTTCCCCACTGTCACATGGAGGGTACAGTACAGAGAGCAGAAAAGGCCCTGCTTTCTCGGCAACCCGGTTCACTAGTTTGACCTTCTTGGTCGAACCCTGCGACCGAGAGGTGTGATGGCGCCCTTTCAAATGAACTGGCTGGACCTTGGGAAGTACGCGGTTTTAGTATGCTACGGCGGTAGGACAGGAGGGCGAAACTGTTGCGAGAAATAAAAGCAGTTACGCACGGTGCGCAATTATGTCGACATGAGACAGCTAGTCGATACGAGCGCGTACAGCCTGTCGGAGACTTGGAGGAAATGTTGTGTACGCCCTTCTCTCCTGTTGGATCCGCGCAATATGAATCTGAACCAGACACGATAGCTGTCCAGAACGGTAGTCCGAAACTATGTGGAGCTGGCGGAAGATACAAGAATGTGGCGAATGAGTCTGTATCTAGGCCTGCGCGTGCGTGGCTGGTTCTGATCGGGCTGATGCGAAGGCGCCGCCGCTGACAAAGCACCACTGCGCTAGCCGTAAGCCACCCTGAACTCACCGTGGCAGCGGGTCGACCGGTCATGACTTCCGATCTAGCCGCTGTTGCCGCACGGCCCACGAAGAGCCCTGCCCTTGCTTGATCTCGCGGCTTCAAGCGGTGGTTCGCATAGTAGTCTACCGCGGTGGGCGCACTCCAGGAAGGCGCGCTCTCCGTGGAAGTCGGTCTGACGAGAACGGCGCCTGGTGGACCGCAAAAAGAAATTCACGTGCTTGGTAGCAGGCTCCACGAACGTCTTCCGTGAGTCACGCCCTCGCACTCCTGCTGGTGCGTTTCAGAGACCCTACGCTCATGAGGCCGCTAGGTTGTGCCTAGCCACCGATACGACGCTGCCTCTATACAGTGACTTCGGTCGTTACTAAGAAGTCCCGGTTCCTTCAGCTGAAGCGTCCAGCGAGGAGCATCGGCTCTCTCGCCTTCCCGACCGGGGGCCCGGGGCTCCTTTCTCAGCGGTCTAAGCACGACAGGCGTCTGGTCGGCCGGTTGCACGCTGGTTCGGCGAGCCACGGTGATATTTCTGTGTTAAGCAAGGTCGCGATTACTGAGTAACTTGCCTATGTGCCGTGGAGACAAAACTATCGAGGTGCACGGCACGGAAATGGTGCGGCGACCCAGGAAAGACTTTACGAGTGCAGACAGTTGTGGGAATTTGTAGCGCACGCAAACCGCATATATGCGCACCACATATACTGGGCCTCGAGACTACGAAGATGTATGCGAGCAAGGACGACAGTCCTCTGTAAACGTACGCCATTCCACCCGCTCAACTGCAGCGGGCTCTCACTAGGACCGACATGCTTTCGTACAAGGTGGGCGCGCGGCAAGTGCAAGAGAGGCGCAAATGAGTCTCGCTGGTGCATATTCACGCCACACGTGCATTAAGGGCCAGTACGGCGCGGAGAACGTGACGACACCCAGTGCTTACTTTTCGTGCAGGACTCGACGCGACAGAAGATTCTCATGCCAGAAAAGCAATTAGGATGGTCACCCTGGACTGCGCATTCCCTTACCCGGACAGTCGGTCAAGACCGGTAGGAGGCGGGTGATGCGATGGCGCACAACACTTACTCTTCGCGCATCAATAAAAGAGGGCACGGGTCGCTAGATCGACGGAGCGTCCACGGGGCTCCTGCTGGAGTGTTTGCCCTCATAACCACACAGTTTACTTCTGGAGCTGCATAGTGAGTTATGGCCGGTGGGATGCGGAGAATGTGACGGCACCTACTACAGTACATCGTGAGGTCAAACAGGGCTTAGGCTCCGTACGCCGACAGGAGCTTCACCTGAGCCGTTGACTTTCGTAGCCACGTCGTTCCTACCTACATAGCCAAGTACGGCCTGTCGGAGGCGGAGGATGTGACAACACACAGCGGTTACTCCTCGTGGAGAGCTCAAAGGCCCCGCGTCCTTACGACGACAAAGTCTACAGAGGGCTCCTTCTGAGCCGCTCGCACTTTTGGGCTTACAGTTCACCCTGCCAGCCACGTTGTCACCACGCGTGCACGAATCAGAGGGATCTAGGGCCCCATAGGCGGCGAAGCGAAGACGAAGCGTCAAGGGGGTCCTGCTGCACCGATTATCCCTGCAGCAACATAGTGGGTCAAGCTTGCAGGAAGCGTCGGATGTAAAAACGCATAGCATTGTCGCGCAGGTATTCAAGAGAGTCTGGGTCCGTCTGTAGACAAGGCGCCTAAGGGGCCAGCTGCTCAATCGCCTATTTTCCTGGGAAGCTAGTTTACATTTCTGGCCGCATAATCAGTCACAGGATGTATCAGGCGGACGAGTAACGTCGCTTAGTACGCTTCTTGGAGGGATTGAAGAAAGGCAGGCCCCGCATGCCGACACGTATCCAGGCCGCTTCTGCGAAACCCTTGCGTTCGCATGTTTCTTATGCGGTTTCCCTCCCCACAACGCTTGCAGAAGGAAGTCGCCAGAAGGCATGGGTCCAGAAAGTCTGCCACATCTGTACGGAAAGCGCATAATGCGAATGGAGCGCATGCTGCAGGAATCGCGCCTCGGATGCTCCACTCGTGTGCCGTGGAGGCACGTTGCCAGGTTTCTCGCGCGAAAGCGAAAGAAGTAAACATTCTCGAAATCTCCGTCCCGCCTGCGCCCGCTCTTCACATCGTTTTGCGCCTCCAGGCGTCAGTTGGTAGGCGGGGAGCTTTCACGACAAATCCTCTCGAGCGGCCACGTAAAAAGACCGTGCTGTCTTGCTAAGCGGCCCACAAGACTGAACGCCCACTTTTTTGTGCAGGCGACGTGAAGTCGCACACACGCATTCTGGCTGAAAGGGCGGGCTCTACAACGGATGCACCCTTGAAAACAGTCCTCAAAGTTCCGACCTACGGCGAACAACAGCCAGCACCGAAAAAGTATCAGACGCTCAGCGTGTAGCCTGCGGGCACTGTTTCTGTACCAGGAGTCTGAGTACGGACTACGAGATCAATCCTGGAGAGATGCTCTTTCGACCCTATCACTTTACATGCGTGAGGCGATACATCACCGAGAAGCTTCGGTGGGCCGCGTGCCCCCAGACATTCACACGGGGTCACAATCGTCGACAGGTGGTCTCCCCGCATCTGCCCCAATCGCCGTCATCAATCTCTTTCTGGCGGACGCCGCAGGGCTGGAAGTTTAGCTTTAGTGCCTCTGCAACAAGGTACACCGCCGTAAGCGTCTGTAAGAACGGGTCGACTCTAACCCTCTACCCGGTCTACGTATGCGTCTGTGACCGTAAGGATATACATAAAAGGTAACGAGCGCTTGTCTCATGACCTCTTCACTTCATTGTACGCTACGTTTTAAGCGCGCGATGGAGGAGAGCTTCACGTCTCGGAAAGCAAACAGGTCTTTACGTTGTGCGGCGCGCTCAGACGTGAAGGCGGTATTTGCTTTGTGAAGGAAAGCATATGTTGTCCCTCCCACGCAGTCGGCGCCTGCCTCTTTCCTGGGCAAGTGACTCCCTGTATCATCCCTCTGATTGATCATCGACATCGCAAGTTGCGTATCTCTTCACTGCAAGGCTTCCGGGAGTACGAGTGCAAGCGCAGGTCCACGCAATGGCGTAGGCGTCTCGGCGGAGAAGTAACTACCACTGTCTGTGCAGAAACGTCACTCCTCCGGCTCTAAATAGGCGTCTTCCAGATGCGAGCCTTGCTGCAGACGCACGCGTGCAGTTTCGCCACTCTGTTGATAAAGGTCCGAGTGCCGCACGGGAGTCACGTCGAAGCAAACTGAGGGCTCGTGTGCTCGCCTCGGTGGCATCACACTTCTTGCCTTTCCCACACAGGCAGGGCGTGACATGTCACACACGCGGCCAGAGAGGAAGTCATTAGCCCCGCTTGCAAGCAACAGCCCCCGCCACAGCGGCTCCGAGAGCTCGCCACCCTGCTGTTTAGTTGTAAAAAGGGAGGAGAAGAAGATAAATAGAGCAGACAAAGTGGCGCTAGCCATGAACTGGAAGAAGTTACAGGTGCCCGGAGTGATTACTGCCGCTGATGTGGACGCTGCTGACGACGCCGGAGCAGCACCTGTTGTGTCGCTGTGTGCCCGCGCGTGCCTCTAGGCAGTTCACAAAGGCTCGGCCTTATCGGCGGACTTTGTGAAATGACGTGTTGGCAGTATGCATGCGGTATCCTACGTTGTGGAGACTGCTCTGTGCTGAGAGAAATGTGACAGTGTGCAGCGTTGTGTGAGGCCTCCTACGCCTCCCCGGTAGTTAGCTTGCGCTCTGGCGCGGGATGAGTCGCCGCGCAAAGCGGCTGCCAGCTAGCAATTGAAGGACGTGAAAGCGTGACCTTTGTTTGCTGCTGCCAGTAGTCTACGCGTGACTACGCTGGCAGCCTTCATACTAGACAGCGTGACACTTTCCGTTCTCCTCCTAGCACCCGCGACAAGTAAGGGAGATGCCGGTGGAAATCTTGGGGAGGCTCCTGTGGAGCGGTGGCGAGAGAAAGGTAGTGTTCTCTTCTTTGGATGATCACTGCACTTGGAGTAAGGTAGGACTCCTGACTTTGTGCATTCGTCTCCCCCTTCACCGCGCAGGTCTAGACTGATAGACACGCAGCCCAGCCTATATGCGTGCTCTCGAGCGCTCTCTGCCCACGTGTTCTCCTTCAAAAACAGCAATCACGTGACTATGCAACTTTGCTGACGGCAAGACCACAGTAAACGGACACCGCAGTAGCAGTGCACATGCCGCAATATAGTTCAAGTTTTGCCTGCGGAGACACTAACACGCACATGTGTACTTCTGCGCGGTGGCGTGCGCGATCACGAAGCGCCTGCGCTTGCGCTGACCATTGACGGTTAGGGAGTTTCATAGTTCTCTCTTCTCAAGAGATGAGTGCGTCTCGCTTCAGCAGCCTCGTCCTCCTGGTGGGGAGTACTCCTTACGGCTACGCAGGTGTGTCCGCAAGTAGGTCCCGACCGACACCCAGGTCCTGACTGAGCAGCGACAAAACAACTACATTCGCTCTGCATCCCGCAGAGGCGTGTTGACCATGGCCAGTTGAAGAAGCTCAGCAGCTTCCCACTAGTGAGCGCTTTGTGAGGACCCCATGGCTTGTTGCGCAGCCGGCCCAGTAGCGGCAGCCTCTGACGGTAGCCAGCTGTAGGTAAGTTCAGCAGCTCCCCGCTAGTGGAA
>SJYA01005056.1:0-27242 GCA_006410615.1 Neotragus moschatus
GATGTTGGCAATTTGATCTCTGATTCCTCTGCCTTTTCTAAAACCAGCTTGAACTTCTGGAAGTTCACACATTTATAGTCAACTGATTTTTGACAAGGGTGTCAAGAAAATTCAATGGGAAAATAATCTTTAACAAATGGTGCTGAGATATTTGAATATCCATATGCAAAAGAATGAATATGGACTCCTTCTTTAGCTCATACACAAAAGTTAACTCAAAATGAAAGACTAAAAGTTAGAGCTAATACTAAAAACTCTTTTAAAAAATGAGAGTAAATCTTCGTGACTTGGGGTTAGGCAAAGCTTTCTTTGCAGAAGACCTCGGTCTGATCCTTAGGTTGGGAAGATCCCCTGGAGAAGGGAAAGGCTACCCACTCCAGTATTCTGGCCTGGGGAATTCCAACGACTATACAGTCAGACTACAGAGAGGGCACAACCGAGCCACTTTCACTTTCAAAGCTTTCTTAGCTGCCACGCCAGAAGCCCAAGCAACGAAAGAAAAAGTAAGTTAAGAGTTCATCAAAATTTAAAACTTCTGTGCTTCAAAGAAGACTATCAAGGATACAGAATGGGAAGATACATTTGCAAATCATGCATCTGATTAGGGGCTTGTATACAGAATTATAGTAAAAAAAAAAAACCATTAAAAACTAGGCAAAGGATTTGAAAAGACATCTTTCCAAAAAAATGTATACAAATGGCCAAAAAACAGGTGGAAGGATGCCTAACATCATTAGTCATTAGGGAAATGCAAAATCAAAGCCACAGCTGATACCACTCCACACCCACCAGGGTGGTTATAACTAAAAAGACGTAGCAACAAGCACTGCAGGGAACTGGAGAAACTAGAACGGCCACACTACCCAGGGAGGAAGGCGCTAGTGGTAAAGAATCCACCCTCCAGTGCAGGAGACGCAAGAGATGCAGGTTCCGTCCCATATCTGAAAATGGACTCACACCCAGAATATTTATATACTCCCACAAATCGATGAGAACAGGACAGACAACCCAACAAAAGAACAGGCCAAGGACATTTTTCAAAAGAGGATTTCCAAACGGCTAGTAAACAGAGGAAGGATACTCAATGTCGTTAATCATCAGTTGAAACAGCCTAAGAATCCACAAAGCACCGCCCGTGCGGGAAAGCTGGCCGGTGCGCGCGGGAAGGGCTAGACCCAGTGCTGGGAGTCGGGCTGTGTGTCGCTTCAGCCACGTCATAAACCTACTTGGCAGCTCCTAATGAAGTTAAATCTACGCTCACCCGACGGCCCGAGAATTCCACTGTCTTCCCAGGTGGCACAGTGGTAAGGAATCCACCTGCCAATGCAGGGGATGCAAGACACCCGGGTTTAATCCCGGGGTCGGGAAGAGCCCCTGGAGAAGAAAATGGCAACCACTCCAGTATTCTTGCCTGGAGAATCCCACGGACAGAGGAGCCTGGCGGGCTACAGTCCACGGGGCCGCAGAGAGTGGGACACGGCTGAGCGACTGGCCCCTGGGTCTCAGCTGCGGCACGTGGGATCTTCACAGCATCGTCTGTGCCTTCTCTAGCTGTGGCGGGCGGGCTCCAGAGATCTGGCCCTGAGATCTCTGGCTCCAGAGATCATGGCCTGAAGAGAGCCACCTGACCTCAGAATGTCTCTGAAGGCTCCTATTTCAGCTTACACTGTTCTCCAAAATGTGCTGTGCTTAGTTGCTCAGTCATGTCTCACTAATGTGATCCCAAGGACTGTAGCCCGCCAGGCTCCTCTGTCCATGGGATTCTCCAGGCAAGAATACTGGAGTGGGTTGCCATTTCCTTCTCCAGGGAATCTTCCTGACCCAGGGATCAAACCCAGGACTCCCGAACTGCAGATAGATTCTTTACCATCTGAGCCACCAAGGAAGCATCCAAATATATCCATGTCCAATTTATTTAAAATTATGTATCTAGAGCAAAGCAGAGGCTCTTAATAAATGTGCTGTGTTTCTCTGGGGACGTCAACTATACCGCAGGCCACCTACTGTCTACCTGAGCGGACTCACGTGTGTCCCAGCCTGGGAGGTAATGACTATACGGAATTTTGCACTGTCAGGCTACCTCCCCTTCTCTGCATGTTTCTATGATCGTCCCTCCAATCAAGCAGGGAGCAGACTGTCTCACTCGCGTTTCTTTCACTCTCGCATTGACCCGGCTTTGTTCACAAACTGCTCAATGGGTATCTGCTACTTTCCCGCGAGGTTCTCAGTTCCAGGGGCAGCCTTGCAACTCCCAGTGATCGGGCTGCATTCCAGACCAGAGAATCGCAAATAGGACCTGAGGGTGGGACCTCGCAAATCTGAGGGTGGGACCTGAGCATCCGTGTTTTTTAAAGCTCCCGGGTACCCAGGCATGGGCAGCGTGTGCCCAGGGAACTTACAGGATCACCCATCTGTGGGTCTCAAATGTCAGTGTCAACACAGGTCTTGCCTGCAGGGTCCTGAGGACACAGATGTCCAGGCCCCACCCCGCAAGTCTCTGACCTAGAAGCTCTGGGGTGGGACCTAAGGATACTCCTCTCCCTCAAGCTCCCAGGAGATGCTAAGGCTGCTGGTTCAGGGACCGCACCTTGGGACGTGCTGATGGAGACGAGTCTTTCTCACACTGTCCTCTGCGGAGACCCAGGGGGAAGGGAGGCGGAAGCAGAGGCAACTGTGGCCTCCCCCTGCCTCGGAACCAAAGTGTCTCCGTTTCACCCACTCTTCGTCTTGGCGTCCTGAGTGGCATTCCCTGTGAGGACAAGCTTCCTTGGCTAAAGACATCCGAGTCCCCCCAGCCATCCCAGGGTGCGGCCCTGAGACAGAAGAGACTTTCAAGGTCGCAGAGCAATTTCTTCCCTGTGTTGCATGAAAATATGAAAGGAAGAGCCGATGTCTACAGTGGGAACCTCCTCTCCTAAGATGCCCGACAGCTACCGCCTTCACACCTCCCAGCACAGGGAGCCGTCACCCGCTCACCGGCTCAGGTCAGGGGGAAAGCAAGCACGTCTTCTCACGCTTGACCAAAATCTGCTTCTCTCTGCTTCTCCCAAAGATCCATGCCCTCTCTGCCCTGGAAGAGCCCACCAAAGACTTAGAAACCTAACCCCCACCGTATCCCTCCAAGCTGATTAAAAACTATTTCTGAATGTGCAGGGCCTGCAAAGATAAGTAAGAGACGGTTACTCTCCCTGTCGCTGAGAAACACAGAATTTTCTTGGTTCTGCACCCACTTTCCCAGGATGAAGCCGTTTGGGGGCTTAGTCTGGGTTATACTTGGGGTCCCCCAGTGCCACTCCCTGCCACCAAACCCACCAGACCAACCTCCCCTACAACTCCTTCCCTGCACCTGCCTTGCTTCAGTCCTGAGGGCTTGGAGATTCCCATACTTCCCTTTTGCAACACAAAGCATCGTGGCATTCAGGCTCTCCCTGAAGACCAGCCCTCTGGACACTTCCTGTACAGCCCGCAACCCCAAGCCCTCCCCTGTGTGAACTTGTTTCTGCTGCGTCTACCTGCCGAAAAGCCTGTCTCTACTTCCTATCCATCCATGTCCATTTCAACGTCTCCTCTTCCAGGAAGCCTCCCTGGACTTCATTCCTCCCGCTCACATGACTTCCTCCCTCCTCAGGCTCCTTGCCACCTCACTAGAATGTCCACATCTATCTGTGTATGGATGTGAGAGTTGGGGGCTTCCCAGGTGGTGCTAGTGGTAAAGAACCCGTCTGCCAATGCAGGAGATGTAAGAGATGAGGGTTCGATTCCTGGGTTGGGAAGATTCCCCTACTGGAGAAGGAAATGGCTACCCACTCCAGTATTCTTGCCTGGAGAATTCCATGGACAGGGGAGCCTGGTGGGCTGCGGTCCGTAGGGTTGCAAAGAGTCAGACACAAAGTGACTGAGCGCACACGCACGCGAGAGTTGGACCATAGGGAAAGCTGAGCACCAAAGAATTGATGCTTTTGAGCTGTGGTGTTGGAGAAGACTCTTGAGAGTCCTTTGGACTGCAAGGAGATCCAACCAGTCCATCCTAAAGGAGATCAGTCCTGAGTATTCATTGGAAGGACTGATGCTGAAGCTGAAGCTCCAATACTTTGGCCACCTGATGCGAAGAGCTGACTCACTGGAAAAGACCTTGGTGCTGGGAAAGACTGAAAATAGGAGGAGAAGGGGGCGACAGAGGATGAGATGGCCGGATGGCATCAGCGACTCGATGGACATGAGTTTGAGCCAGCTCTGGGACATAGTGAAGGACAGGGGAGCCTGGGGTGCTGCAGTCCATGGGGTCACAGAGAGTGGGACACAACTGAGCGACTAACAACAGCCAGTGTCTCGGGGCTCTGTAGTCAGCCAGGCCCGGCTCCTCTTCTCACTTTGGGTAAGCCACCTTCTCTGGGACTCAGTTTTGGACCCACCCAACCACCTGAGAAATCGTTACTGAGCACAAGCTGAGCAACTGAACAAGCTAATGTAAGTGAACCGCCAAGCACACGCCGGAGGGGCTCAGCAAAGGCCCCTGTGGCTGGGTGGAGAAAGGTGGGGCTAGCAGGCTCAAACTTAGGGCCCAGGTTAGCTAAATAAAGTCTCAAATTCGCCGCTAATTCCCTCTAAATCCTGTGTTTGTCCCAGTCATTCATGTCAGCACCAAGGCGGCCGCCAAATGAAGCTCCTACGTGCTGATAAGACAGAGGGCTTCTGAGTGACTCCCCGCTGTCTCTGGGCAGTGTGGGGAGTCGGCTGGGTCCATGGTGCTCCTGATGCTTCTGACACCCTTTCCCCACGGTCACTGCCACTGAGAAGGGCGGGGGGAGTCGCTGTCAGAGGGAGGCTCAGGGAGAACCCGTGAGCCTCTCCCTGCCGTTCTGCACTGTGTCTGCCCAATCCCCCTCCCCAAGTCCTTTCGCTCCTTCCTAAGACCCTGCCAGTCCTCAGGCCCCCCGCTGCAGGCACCTCTTTCTGCCCAGGGTCCCTGAGAGCTCTCTCCTGCAGTGACAGCTAACCGCTTTCACTTAACGCTTCGCACGCACATCCTTCCCCAAGCCCCCACCCTCCATCCCCGCAGCTTAACCCACCATCTGTCTGTCCCCAAGCTTAGCCTGGTCTGCTCCAGCACTTGCGGAGCTGGCCTACCCCTTCCCGCACTTGACAGCCCACGGTCACCAGGCTCACGGTCCCTGATCGGCCCGCAGCGCTGCAGGCCACCGGCACTCCTGCGGGGGTCACCCAACAGCCTCCCACCGGCTTTCAGCGGATCAAACCCAAACCACCATCCTGCCTCGTGGGGCTCGCCCAGACCCCCAGGTGCAAAACGCAGAGACGTGACTGTGTCTACAGCATCTGAAGGACAGCAAGGAGGAAGCGGTCAGAGGAGGCGGTGCAGACATGGGTGAGGATCAGGTCAAGGAGGGCCTCCCCGGGGAGGGGCCTCTCCTGGGGTCTCAGACAGTGACAGCTTTCAGAGTCATCTCTCCCAGTTGGGTGCTGGCTTTTGCACAGGCCTACACCGTCTTAGCCCGAAGGAGAGATCGAGGGTGGGAATGCGCTGCATTTGCCAGGAGGGGGATGTTTTGCAGATGAGAAAACCAAGAACTGAAGGTGTCTAGGGACCACATCGCTTCAAAATCTCCAGTGACTCACTATTTGTGAGGAAAAGCAGAAGCCACCGAGCCTGGCGTCTTTAGGGACATCTCAGTCTGGTTCTAACCTTGGTTTTGGACCAGTCGCTTGACCCCTCATTCCATCTCCACCCTGTCTTTCCAAACACACCCATGCTAAGGGTGTGCTGACAGTGCCCATTTTCCACGTTACCATGTACCTTCAGGCCCGGGAGTGCTCCTGGTTGACCACCTGCCCTCCTCCACCACCCGGGCCTGGTGACTTCCTCAAACTCCATGTCCGTGGCAGCTCTTCTACCAACCTTCCTGGATACACCCAAGGGGAATAAGCCTGTCCATCCCCCACGCTCCTGAGGACATCTGCACAAATCACACTCACCACAGAGCAGCAGTGTGGCTCACGCGTGCAGTTCTCCTCCTACTTCTACCCTCTCCCTCAACAGACAAGGAGACACTCAAGGGCAGGTTCTGGGCCTTTTCCAGCTTGGGGATCCAAGGCCTACTCTCAGTGCCAACACTCACAGGTGTTGGAAACATCCTGTGATGTTCTGTACAGAAGGAACGGGTAAGTCAGATGGATAGATGGTGGGTGGGTGAATGGATGGATGGATGGATGGATGGGGAGTTTGATGAATGACTGGATGGATGGATGGGTGTATGGCTGGCTGGCTGGCTGGCTGGCTGAATGGATGGATGGATGAACGGATGGATGGATGGGTAGGGGGATGGGGAATTTGATGAATGACGGGATACAGGGGTGGATGGCTGAATGGACAGGTGGATGCATAGATGGAGAGTTTGATGAATGATTAGATGGATGGATGGATGGGTGGGTGGACCACTGAATGGATGGATGGATGGATGAATGCACAGATGGATGGATGGGTGGATAGACAGATGGATGGGTGGATGGGGAGTGTGATGGACGATTGGGTGGACGCATACATCATTAGCTGCATGCACAGATGAAAGGAAAAACGAGTGGATAAAATCCTGGCTAGATGAGTGGATGAGAAATTGAACAGACAGACAGGTGGGCAGGTGGATAAATATACGTAGGACTTGGTTCATGGAAGGACAGAACAAGTCTTTAAACCAGAAGTCAGCAAGATTTCCTATAAAGCCCAGAAGATAAATGTTTCAGACTTTATGAGCCACATATGGTCTCAGGCATATAATTCCTCTTTGCCTCTTTTTTTCCACAAGTGTTTAAAATATGCGAAATCCATTTTTAGTTCATAGGGTGTAAGAAAACAAGATCCTGACCGTCAGAACTCAATTCTGGATGACCAGAAATTTTACTAACCCCAGAGGTAGCTCCATCTACCGTATGAGAAACACAAAGTTAAATTCGAAACACAGAAGGTCAGAGGCCATCCCCGTCCACCTCTCAACAAGAGCACAGTGGAGCTGAGGAGTGTTCTGGAATGAATGGGCCCACTGGTCCCTCTCCACGATGGGGCAGCCCTGGGACTTCAAGAGTGGATCTCCTGGAGAAATTCTTGAGCTGCTGCTGCTGCTAAGTCACGTCAGTTGTGTTCGACTCTGTGTGACCCTAAACGGCAGCCCACCAGGCTCCCCCTTCCCTGGGATTCTCCAGGCAAGAGCACTGGAGTAGGTTGCCATTTCCTTCTCCAAAGCATGAAAGTGAAAAGTGAAAGTGAAGTCGCTCAGTCGTGTCCAACTCTTAGCGACCCCATGGACTGCAGCGCACCAGGCTCCCCCATCCATGGGATTCTCCAGGCAAGAACACTGGAGTGGGGTGCCATTTCCTTCTCTGAAATTCTTGAGAGTACCCACCAATCTCAGCAATCAGACAAAGACCCCGGGGGAGGGCAGTGGTGGAGAACATCCCCAAGCCTGTGCTCTCCTTTGGACCGGTGTCCCTGGCTAGGACTCGAGAGTCACACTGGGGAGTTTTTACCACTTCTCTCCCCATAAACACTGACGTCACAGTGCAGATCCAGACCACAATTTCCCACACTAGCTTTTGAGTTTTTTTTAATGGGCTCTTTTTTCCCCTCCTCAGGATATTGTCAGGGATTACCAGCGGCTTCAGCATCTTTCCAACTGGCAGGAAGCGGTGCAAGCCCAGATGAAGTTTCCCAGTTAGAACCCTCTTAACATAAAACATAAAGTCATAAAACAGAAAGGCCCAGCCCCTCGGACACGCAGCCAGCTCGGAAGCAAGAGAGAGAGCATCAGCCACGGGAGAGTAGTGCTTCCTGTTGCTGCTGCTAAATGCATCTTTGAGGTTCATCCCTGGGGCTGGTTCGCTTCATACCCGAGGGCATGGGGGTTTAACTTTACACAAAAAGTCCTGAGTCAGAAGGGCAAAAACCAGGGGCTAGGAGCACAGACCAGCCGCACTCGGTCCCCCTCCCGGGGCCCTGGGTGGCAGCAACGGGACACCGGGATGATGTCACCGACAGGGACTTCAGTGGGATTCAACCAGAGACCTGTCTGGGTGCTGGTGTCTGCTGCCTCCAGGGAGACCCCCGCACTGAGGAGCTCCCGACATGCTACAGGGGTGCACCAGGAATCAGGAGACCCGGGGCTTCGTCCCGGCTTGGTCACCGCGTGACCCTGGCCAAGTCACTCCCCCTGGGCCTCCATGTCACCACCCACGGAATGTTCAGGATGGACGTTCCTAGCTCTGATGTTCTTGGAAAGATACAAGGGATGATACAAAGCAGCGCGGGACCAGAAGGTAACCTCCAAGGAGCCTGCAGATGGTGAGAGAGCTCGGCCGAGCCGGGAGCCGTCACCAGAGCCTTTGTGTGAGACACGCCCTCACGCCCCGTGGCTCTGCTGTGCCCTCTTCCCTGCCCCTCCTTACAACTCAGTCCCAACACCACCTCCTCCAGGGAGCCTGCCGAGACTCCCTGAGGTTGTCAGTTATTCCCCCGTGCTCGGGATGATTACCCATCTCACTCATCTGTCTCCTTCGCTGGCCAAACTGCCCCTGGGGAAGGGCCCTGTCTGATCCCACTTTCCACCCCCAGCTCCCGTCACACAGCGTGTGTCCGAAAAGCATTCAGTGAACTGAAGGGAACTGATGGCTCAGGGAGCCTGCAGGCTGCGTGGCGGGCTGTGAAGGGTGGTCGAGCCGCAGGTCCACGCAGTCCCCAGTCTGTCCTCCTTTTCTCTGAAAAGTCCACAGGACTGCCCCCGCCCCTCCCATGGGCTCAGGCGTCGCTGCCCCAATGCCAGCGTGACGGAGACAACCTCTCACTACCCCAGCTGTGCTTGGGTCATCGTGCAAACACATCGCCTTCTCTCCAGAGGCCTAAACATACAATGCGTGCAGACACCTGTACATGTCCTCGCACACACACGCACATGCATGCCCCGGCCCCACGTCTGAACTCAACACACAGAGCTACGACCCAGACCTACTCCTGTCTTCCTTCTGCCTTCCTCAACCTGAGGGTCAAGGAGACTGCAAGCCCTTCCGGAAACCTCAACACGTTCCCCATACGCCGCCCCCCACCCAGGCAGGGTGCAGCTCCATGGAAGCCCATGCCATCCGCCCCCGAAGCTCAGGGATCAGGGGCCCGGCTTCCCTGAGAAGCCCCGGTGAACGGGGTCTCTGCTAGTGGAAGGCACCTGTCTGCTCAGCTGCTCTCCTCCCCCTTGTATTGTAGCCGTGTCAGAGGGCAGTTCGCTCTGGACAACTGAAGTGACTAACTCACCAGATACAAGTGCTGGAGCATCTCCACGTATCTGCAGGGGGAGAGAGGGTGGAGTGGGCATTAATTCTCGTTCTGCACAAGCCGGGCAGGGGCTGACACTCTGTTATCAAGCTCAAGGCCATGGGCCGCGGCCCAGGGACTCACGCTTTCTCTGAAGACAGCAGCTCCTGCGCGATGACGTGGGCTCTGGACTGTCCTTCCACCTGCGGGAGGAAACAGAGCCGTCAGGAGGGACCGTACCCAGGGGGACGGCAGGACGGGAAGCCCAGATCCACAAGCGCCAGTCAGGCTTACAGAAGGACCGTCACGCTGTCGGAGGAGGATCCACAACGCTTCTCAGACACCCCACCCCCCGGTGCTCACTACCAGGGCGGTGTTCAGCCTCACCACACCTTGGCTGCCCCACCTGTGACGGGGGCGGGACATCAGCAGCACCTGACGCCCAGGCCGGGGCCTGCTGCCCCCTGAGGGCCTAGTAAGCTGCCCAAGGGGACTCTGTCCACAGCCGGGCAGGTTCTGAACAACCTGTGGTCCTCTGTGCTGAGCGAGCCCTCTCGTCCTGATTCTGTACTTGCTGTCCCCTCAGTGGCCTCTCCCCGCTCTGCCTGCCCACCTCCCAGTTACCCTTGGAGACTTGGCCACGGTGTCTACTGCTTCCTCCAAGGAACCCTCCGGATTCCTTCCCCAGCTGGTTGGATTAGGTGTCCTTTCTGGGTGGCCTCTCTCAGGACACTGATTACCTCTCCCTGGAGGCAGGGCCTAGGAGGTGCGTCTCTGTGGCCAGTGCCAGGCACGGGGCTACCCCTCTTCTGTTACCGAAAGAATGATTGAGGGAATGAATGACTGTTTACGCTACTTGGGAAGCACTGACTCTCCTGGCTGACCGTGAAGGTGAGCCATTTAACCCATCTGAACCACAGCCGCTGCACCTCTGAGACGGGAATAACTGAGATTCTATCTACAAAGAGGAAGGACGGGCAAGGGCGGGGGCGGAGGCAGAGGCCTGGGCCTTCGGCCATGGGCAACCCCTGTGGCCCCCGACCTGCCCGGTATCAGACACTGCGGAGGACCTGGATGAGCACAGACCCTGAGGGGCAGTGACAGGGGATGGACACGGCGCCTGTGCAGGCAAGGCTGGGTGGCGGGGTCATAGTGGAGCAGAGGGCACTGGGACCATGGCTCCTGGCCTCCCACCACCTCCCCACGCGGCCCCAGTGAAAGTCACTTTCCAAGATCAGACCTCAGCTTCCCGTGTGTGAACAGAGTGACCTCTGAAGGCCCTTCTCTGCTCAACCTCCGTGCTATTACACTTGAGAAGTGACGATCTACTCCCATGACCAGAAACGCACCGCCTGTCAAAGGAGCAGCTTCTCGGACACCAGAACCAGGCAGTCTGGGCTCAAATCCCGCCTTCTGCCTTGTACTTGTTAAACAAGTCATTTAACCTTTCCATACCTCGACTTTCCTATCTGTAAAATGAGCACAGTCCTATAACGGTATCTCAGGCACATGCATATTGTGAAGTTTAAACACGTGTGTGTGTCCATATATATATACACATGGAGCTTCCCTGGTGGCTCAGACAGTAAAGAATCTGCCAGCAATGCGGAGACCCGAGTTCGGTCCCTGGGTCGGGACGATCCCTTGGAGGAGGAAATGGCAACCCGATCTAGTACTCTTGCCTGAGAAATTCCCATGGACACGGGAGCCTGGCAGGGTACAGTCCACAGGGTTGCAAAGAATTGGACATGACTGAGACTAACACACACACACGTACACAGAGAAAGATCTCTCCTCGTGTCTGTATCTGTGTCTGCCTCACTCACCTGGAACAGGGTCTGGCACACAGTAAATGCCACAGAAGTATCAGCTGTCCTTATGCTTGTGGTGTCTGCACCCTGAGGTGGTGCCGGGCACGGAACCCAGCGCCCAGGGATGGAGCAGGAACAAATCATCCACAGGGGTGAGCAGGGAGAGGCCTCCACTGCTGGGTCAACGCCGAGCCGCTCCTCCAACAGCAGCGGCTGAGGCAGAGGACGCACACGGGCCCCAGGACGGAGCACACCCAGGTGCCAACCCCGGCTCCAGCACCAGGCACGTGTAAGGCAACCAGCACACCCAGGTGCCAACCCTGGCTCTGGCACTGTGCACTTGTGAGGCGCCCGGCACACCCAGGTGCCAACCCCGGCTCCAGCACCGTGCACTTGTGAGGCAGCTGCCACACCATGACCTCCGAGCCTCCGCTCCTTCGCCGGAAACACGCAGAGGGCAGCTAGCCAGTCTCACAGGCTGGCTCTGGGATGATGCCCTCCTAACTCGAAGCCTTTGTGTTTGCTGTTCCCTCTGCCTGCGACACTCTTCCCCAGGTCTTTTTTAATTAAAAAAAAATTTATTCTTATTTGGCTGCCCTGGGCCTTAGCTGCGGCACATGGCATCTTTGGTCTTCACTGTGGGACGTGGGGTTTCAGCTGTGGGATGTGAATCCACCTGCCAATGCAGGAAACACAAGAGACACAGGTTCGGTCCTTAGGTCAGGAAGATCCCCTGGAGAAGGGGACGGCAACCCAGCGCAATATTCTTGCCTGGGGAATCTCATGGACAGAGGAGCCTGGTGGGCTACAGTCCATGGAAATGCAGCGAGTCAGACACGACTGAGCGACTGAGCTCAGCACGTGTGAACTCTCAGTGGCG
Organism: Neotragus moschatus; assembly: GCA_006410615.1. NCBI lineage: Eukaryota > Metazoa > Chordata > Mammalia > Artiodactyla > Bovidae > Neotragus > Neotragus moschatus. The sequence continues at coordinate 11,999 of SJYA01005056.1, forward strand.
GCAAATGGGATCCAGTTTCCTGACTGGGGATGTTGGAACCTGGGCTCCCTACATCGGGAGCCTGGAGCCTCAGCCACTGGGCCACAAGGGAATTCCCGGATCTTCTCAGTCTCACTTTCAGACTTCTTCGGGNGCTCAGCACGTGTGAACTCTCAGTGGCGGCAAATGGGATCCAGTTTCCTGACTGGGGATGTTGGAACCTGGGCTCCCTACATCGGGAGCCTGGAGCCTCAGCCACTGGGCCACAAGGGAATTCCCGGATCTTCTCAGTCTCACTTTCAGACTTCTTCGGGTCTCTGCTCAAAAGCCACACACACGCTCGGGGGGCCATCCATGACAGTCTTACCCCGGGTTCTCGGCCTTGACCCCGCTGACGTCCTGGGGCCCACGGCTCTTGCTGCCCGTCAACAGCGTCCACAGCCTCTACCCACTGGATGACAGCTGCAGCCTCTCCAAGCTGTGACAACCGATGTGTCTCCAGACACTGCCCAATACCCCTGGGGCACGAGCCCGCCCCCGGTGAGCACCTCCACTCTAACCTGCTTCTTGCATTCTTTTCCTTACGGCGGTCAGACTACCTAACGCTGCCCTGGCACTTAGGAGAAGTTCAAGTCACGCTGGAGTGAACGAATGGAACTGAGATACACGTGCTCAATAAATGAGTCTGCTTCCCTGACTGGTCTGTCGCTAACTGCTTCCTGAGAAAGAGTACAGTGTTTTGGAGATTCCAGTCTCCCCAAGGCCACTCAAATTCAGCAGAAGGTGGGCCCGTGGTCAGCCCTCCTCTGGCAGGAGGGAAACCTGTGAGGTCTCAGCCAGCCTCCTGTCCCCGATGGGCACCACGTTGAGGTCCGCCTTCTGCACCCGCAGGGCTGGCGTGGGCTCTGTGGCCACTGAGGGCAGCCCACCACCCAAGCAGGGATCCTGCAGACCCCCACACGCGAACAGGCTTCGGAAACAAAACCCTCACACCTGGAAACACATCCTGCCGAGACAGGCCTGGATGGCTAAGGAGACCTTGTGGTCAAGCCTCCGTAACGAGAATCACTTTGTAGAGGATGGACAGGGCTCAGGAGATGCACTCTATGAGATGAGGCTGAGAGTCAGGACGACCGCCGATCTTTCGGGGGCCTGTGTGCCCATTCTCACTGTGTCCAGCTTGACGCTGAGACCTATGCTCTGGGGTGAGAAGGCCTGGGTTCAAGTCCTGAGCTCTGCCCCTTCCTACACCTACACCCTTGGACAAGTTATTCCTCTTCTTCCAGCTCCATCTGGAAAACACGGCTGACAATAATACCTGCTAGTGATCTGACTCTGTGACCCCATGGGCTGTAGCCCACCAGGCTCCTCTGTCCATGGGATTCTCCAGGCAAGAATCCTGGAGTGGGTCGCCATTGCCTTCTCCAGGGGATCTTCCCGACCCAGGGATTGAACCCGGGTCTCCTGCGTTGCAGGGAGATTTTTTTTTTTTTTACCATCTGAGCCACCAGGAAAGAATAACAATAACAAACCAGCCAGCATTTACTGAACACTAAAGTTGAGCTCTGGATTTTCACATACATTATCTCACCGAACCTTCCCAACAACCCAGGAGGTAATTGCTAGTATGAACCATTTTACAGATGAGGAAACTGAGGCACAACGAAGTCCTACCCTTTGCTCAGAGTCACTGCTAGTCAGTGGCAGACACTTGATTCAGCCACGGGTAGTCAGCTCCAACCTTGAAACACTTAGTGGCGTGCCTGGCACTCGGCAAGCGCTCAGTAAATGGTGCTTTGGTTCACTGAAGCAGGCGGAGTTTTCCAATCGGGAAACACCTGTCGTGGACCTGCACCCTGAGGGTGGCGGCAGAAGCCCAGCACTGCAGGGGCGCCCAGGGTTGGTGCCCACCCCAGCCTCAGGGCAGCGCCCACGCTGGCACCCAGCAAGGAGAACAGGGCTGGACGTCGGGACACTTCCTGATCCGCCACCCGGCAGGACCGAGTGCAAGGCCCACTCAGACGCCCGCTTTCTCATTGGGAAGATGGGGGGTCAGCGTCCCCCCACCGCACGGCCCGGATGAGGAACTGATAGACGGAGGGGTCACGTCCCGCCCCAGCTGCTGGAGCTGCTGCCCCTGCCACTGCCACAGGCTGCGGCTGTCAGGAGTCACTTCTGGGCACTCCGCACGTCCCTCCCCAGCCCTCCCGCCAGACGGGTCGACTCCGGGTGGGACGCAGGGGCTGTCCTGCTTTCTGACTGTGCCCATGATGGATGTGTCTTCACCAGCCGGACAAGAAGGGGGCCCGGCAAAGCCATGTGCCCGGGACTCTCCTCCGAAGCTGCTCCTGGGCGTGGCCCCACTGCGGCCGTTTCATACAGATGTTTGTTTAACCAGGAAATGAACTCCGAGGCTGACGGCAGTGTCCAGGGACAGACTTCTGGGAACAGGGCTCCTCCCAGGAGCGTGGGGGCCGGGGCCTGCGCTATCACATTCCTCAGGCTGGCGCTGTGGGTGTTACGCCAGGCGGNGGCCGTTTCATACAGATGTTTGTTTAACCAGGAAATGAACTCCGAGGCTGACGGCAGTGTCCAGGGACAGACTTCTGGGAACAGGGCTCCTCCCAGGAGCGTGGGGGCCGGGGCCTGCGCTATCACATTCCTCAGGCTGGCGCTGTGGGTGTTACGCCAGGCGGCCACCCCTCTGCCCCAGAGCTCCAAGCCGCTTATCTCCGCCGCTCCCCTGGGCCGCCCAGCCGCGCTTCCGCCCCAGGCCCCAGCAAACCTGCCGGCCCAGTGCCGGCTGTCCTGGGACCAGGGCAGGGCCGGAGAGAGGGGAAGAGGCCTCCCTCAGGGACCCTCATGGCTGAACAGACGCAGGAAGAGTTGGCAGTCCTGGCCCTCTTCCCTGGGGCTCAGTTTCTCCAGCTCGAGGACAGGAGTTCTCTTGTCTCCTTCTAGAAAAGCAGTCCCCTAAGTCTGGTCTGAGAAACTCTGGGGTTCCACCTCCCTTTTCCAACTGCATATCTGCGTGAGTCTGGATCTGCACCAAAGTTGAACAAAACAACACTTTCAACAGATAGAATTCTCAACAGAGGAGAATGCAGGTATCTCCTACGAAGCCAGATGAACATGTTTGCAAAAATGTAAACCCCAGGGACTTCCCTGGTGGTCCAGTGGTTCAGACTCCACCTGCCAATGCTGCGGACGAGGGTGCTAGCCTTGGTCGGGGAACTAGGAGCCCAGAAGCCCACGCACCGCAACGAAGGACCAGCACAGCCAGAAACTAAACCAGAAAATTAAAACCTGGTTACTCTTCTCACTGGCGGCTCAGACGGTAAAGCGTCTGTCCACAATGCGGGAGACGTGGGTTCCATCCCTGGGTCGGGAAGACGCCCTGGAGAAGGAAACGGCACCCCACTCCAGTACTCTTGCCTGGAAAATCCCATGGACGGAGGAGCCTTGTAGGCTACAGTCCATGGGGCCGCAAAGCGTCGGACACGACTGAGCGGCTTCACCACTCCTCTTCTCACTAAACATTTTGGAAAATAACTGTTTTTCACAATAAGTGCCCTTTATGTTNCCAGTACTCTTGCCTGGAAAATCCCATGGACGGAGGAGCCTTGTAGGCTACAGTCCATGGGGCCGCAAAGCGTCGGACACGACTGAGCGGCTTCACCACTCCTCTTCTCACTAAACATTTTGGAAAATAACTGTTTTTCACAATAAGTGCCCTTTATGTTAACACAAAATGGTCTGTGCCTGCTAAGTCGCTTCAGTTGTGTCTGACTCTCTGCAACCCTGTGGACTGTAGCCCAGCAGGCTCCTCTGTCCATGGGATTCTCCAGGTAAGAGTACTGGAGTGTGTTGCCATTCCCTGCTCCAGAGGATCTTCCCGACCCAGGGATCAAACCTGTGTCTCTTGCATTGGCAGGCGGGTTCTTTTACCATGAACTCCACCCCGGAAGCCCTGAAACGGCCTACTGTTGCTCTCTTTAGATTCAGTGAAAACATACACGTTTTAAGTTTCACTGTTACCGTCTCACCTGGTAACCACGGATACAGCTCACAGAAACAAACACTCTTAGGGTCCTTGGATCATTTTTAAGAGGCTAGATATGGGTCTGAGGCCGAAAGGTTTTAAGAAGCACTGTCTTAGAGAGTGTCGCACTGATCACAGAGGGCTGTGGATGGAAACGTTCTGCATTCTCACTGAGGGGCTGAGGCGCAGAGGTCTCGCGGCCACCGTAGTATAATAGCAATCACCGCACTGCTGCTGTGAGAAGCAGCGCGATGAGCCCCAGGCTGCCTGGCCTGGCCCTCGGCAGGGCCCGTGTGTGCCCGGGGCCGCCATTCTCTCCCCGGAGTCCTGTCCGCGGCAGAGGGAGAAACCGCCCCCAAGGCCCTGTTCTGTCGCCTCTCCCCCTGCTTGCAGGCCTGCTGGGTCGAGACCTGCTCGGCCTTTAAACAGCTGCCTCTCTCCTTCACCCTCGTCTCTGCCGGCTCCCGGCAGAGCCCCGCGTCCTGACGTCCGCGGCCTGGCTCAGTGCCCCCTCCTCCGCGCGTACCTGCTCCCTGCCCGCGGTCACCTGGGCACACCACTCCCCACGCCGTAGCCCTCAACTTCTTGGCTCCTGGGGACAGCTCTCCTCCTCAGATGACTGTCACCGACGCCTGTGTCTGCCCCACCCACCCGGGCCTTGTCCCCGCTCAGAACTGCCCTGCTCTAGGTGGGTGGGCGCTCTGGTCAACATCTCAGACCTGAGCTCCCGAGCGTCCCGCAGCCTCAGCCGCGCTGCCCTCTTAGCTCATGAGAGCTACAGCCAGGGGCCTACTCCAGCCCACCCAAGGCTGAGGGCTGCTGTTCTCTGTTACCTGCAGCCCTGAGCAGCCCCATAGCCCCCGAGAGAACCTGCCCTTCCACGGGATGCTGACGCCTGTGCTCTGGGGTCAGGAGACCTAGTTCGAGGCGTGGGCTCTACCCCTTCCTACACGTACACACCTGGACAAGTTCTTTCTCTTCTCTGAGCCCCATCGGTAAAATAGGGAGAATAATACCTACTGAGTAATGTAACAGCTGGTGCTTCTCGGACAATATGACAGCTACTGTTGTTGTTGTTCAATCGCTCAGTTGTGTCCGACTCTCTGGGACCCCATGAACTGCCTCCTTGTCCATCACCATCTCCTGGAGTTTGCTCAAACTCACGTCCGTTGAATCAGTGATGCCACCCAACCATCTCGTCCTCTGTCGACTCCTTCTCCTGCCTTCAAACTTTCCCAGCATCGGGGTCTTTTCAAATGAGTCAGCTCTTCGCATCAGGTGGCCAAAGTATTGGAGCTTCAGCTTTAGCATCAGTCCTTCCAATGAATACTCAGGACTGATCTCCTTTAGGATGGACTGGTTGGATCTCCTTGCAGTCCAAGGGACTCTCAAGAGTCTTTTCCTGCACCATAGCTCAAAAGCATCAATTCTTCGGTGCTTAGCCTTCTTTATTGTCCAACTCTCACATCTGTACATGACTACTGGAAAAACCATAGCTTTGACTAGATGGACCTTTGTTGGCAAAGTGACGTTTTTGCTTGAAGACTTAAGTGTGTGCTAAGTATGGTTCTGAGCTTTCTACATGGATTATCTCATTAAATCCTCCCAACAACATATGAGGTAAGCACTATTATTCCTGCCTCCATTTCACAGATGGGGAAACTGAGGCACAGGGAAGTTCTATCCCTCTCCTGTTCCATCCCTCCATTCCTCCCTGTCCCACGGGACTCAGATTTACTCCGTAAGCTCGCCTAGCCTTTCTGTACCTCAGGGCTTTCCGGCTCATGCAGGTTCCTGTGTCCAGAATTTCCCTGTGATCTATGAAGTGTCTCTAAGTCACCAGCTAAACCTTAGCGGGGCAGAGCGCCAGGGTGGGCCCCCGATGCTCCATGCCCGCCAGTCTCCTTGATCACATATCCTGTGAGTGGCGGGTGGTGGGGGGGAACCATATCCGGTCAGAGAGAAGGGGCTGCTGACTAGGGCTGTTTCAAACCCTGGGAAATACTCCTAATGAGCCTTAGCTATTTTGAGGGTCCCAGCAAGGGGCCTTGCTGGAGTGTCCTGAGGTCACGTCTAGAGCTCAGGGACCCCACGAGAACGCTGTCTCTGAGGCCCCCCGGGGTGCTGCTGGAATGGACAGCATCCCCCCCTGGAACGCACCAGGGTTTCCAGCATGGACTTCGGCGGCTTTCAGGAGGTTCAGAAAGGCACTCGGGGAGAGGAGGGTTGCTTTTATCTCAGCTGCCACCTGTGTTCACACAGGTGGCAGAGAAGGGATGAGACGGGCCAAGGAGAGGCCACACCTGCAGGACAAGGAGGGAAGTAGGTGGGACCAACGGAGCCTCTCCCTCCATCTCCCCCTCCCCCAGGAACCAGCAGCCAGCTTCTGCTCTTGGGACTCCCAGCCTAACTCGAGCTCTTGAGCGCAGGCTGGAGTGAGTCTGGGTTTGGCCCAAATTCTTCAGAAAACTTCCAGCATCGCAGACAGTCTCTGGTCCTGGATGCGATTTGTGATGCTGACGGCGTGTTATCTCGGAGCTTCAGGAGACCCCACGAGGCTTCCAGAGAACTGACTTCTCCTTGACTCCGTCTCCAACCTGCTGGACAGCCTCGAGGGAGCGGTGGCGTCTCCCAGAGCCACGGTCTCCTCTCCCGGAGACAAAGGGCTCTCCCGTATCACAGACCCCACACCCATCCCCTCCCCACCCCTGGTCCCTGGTGTCCACCGTTCTTCTCTCTGCGTCTGTGCCTCTGACTGGCTTAGTCTCCGCCTGGACATGGAGTCACCTGGTGCTTGTCCTCCTCTGACTCCCTGACCTCACCGAGCACTGAGCCCTCGTTGTACCACGTGACAGGATTTCCTTCCTTGTAAAGGCTGAGTAGTATTCCACTGCGTGTGAAGCCCAGGCTGTTTATGCACCCACCCTCTGATGGACACTGAGAGGGCAGATTTCATGTTAAGTACTCTTAGTAAAGTAAAGAGACCAAAGGGGTCCTGTCCTGAGCATCTCACTTCAGTGTGAGAAGGGACCACCCAAAGGTCAGGAGGCCAGGCAACGACTGGGCTCCCCGCCTTCACGCCATGTGCTCTGCCCCCCCCAGGTATCTCTCTTCTTTCTATGTAGCCACGTCCTACATTGCTTCACAGAGTGCACTACGCCGCACCTCCTCCTGGAAGCCTCCCTGGCTCTCCTGACTCTTAAGACTGGGGACACTCACACGGCTCAGGCACAACTACACAGCTGAGACCCCATAACTGTTCCATCCTCCTTCCAGCCTTTGTTCTGTAAATAACTGTGATGTGTAACCTTTATGAAAGTGCATAAAACGCAGTGCCTAGAGATCATCACACGAGGAGCCTTCTCATTCTTCTCCCTGACTTTAAGTCCCCAGTCAGGAACCCCACTGGCTTCTTTTCCTGCACCTTGGGGTGCAGAGGGCACTGCGGATACTCCACACAGATCAGACGGCTGACACACAGACCACAGCTCAAACTTGAGCGTGCATACGAGCCACCGGGGGGCTCTTGTTAACATGCAGATACAGGACGAGTCTAGGGACTAGGGGTGCTGGGGGTCCACGGGTCAGACTCTGAGCGGCTGGGCTGTGGACCAGGCACAGAGAGTGATGCTCACAAAGTCAGGAAGGAGAAAGGGAGGGCACAGGTGACCTCGTGGCCCCAGCTCTAAACTGGTCAAAGGGGTCTGAGCCTTGGCAGAGAGGAAAACCAGACACAAGGGATGCTCTCTGAGGACTGGGGCGTCCCCACGCCGCCACGCCCAGTCTGGGGGCTCCTAGCAGCCCGCAAGCCCTCCAGGGCCCTGAGCAAGGAGGTGTGGGGCAGGCAGGCAGCTAGGACACCGCCCTGGACCCCTGCGCCCCGGTTCTCTCCCTTCCGCGTTAGGTTCTGAGAGTCTGTGTCTTCACTGTCCTCCACTCAACTGTCTGAAAGTAAACTCTCTGTGTCACCTTGGCCGAACCGCTGTGCTCTGTAAACTGTACGTGACTGCAGTGGCGCTTTTGTTCATTAAACTGCCCTTCATCTGAGATTCTGCACTTAAATGCAGGACCTGGGTCTAACAGACTCATTTGTGTATCAGTTTCTTTGAGGATATTTACCGAATGCTATTTTACGTGCCAGGCAGCAGCGACGTAACTGCGAAGAGGACAGTCACGGTCCCTGCCTTCCTGGAGCTATTCTGAGAGGGAAAGGTGAACCGTATGCAGCGAAGCAGGAGAAATAACACAGAACAATCACAGCCTGAGATAAGGCAGAGGAAGGAAAGGACAGGAGTGCGCAGGGCGAGCAGGGCGAGGCCTCCGAGAGGAGGTGGCGTCTCCTCGCAGCCCGGCAGCCCGCGGTGCCGAGGGCGGGAAGAGCGTCTCGCGTGGAAATAAGTGCAAGTGAAAGGCCCTGGGGTGTGGGTAAGGAACAGACTACCTCGTTCTGCAGGCTTTGTGGCTGACTTCCGTTCCATCCGTGATTAACACATGACAACAGGAGATGAAATGCCAGGGACTCACAAGTGTTTCCAGTCTGGTGCCAATCGCCAGAACAGTGAGCTTGAGAGGAGAGGCAAGGACTTGGGGGTGGGGGGTAGGGCGCGTGGAAAAGTGCCGAGTTCCGCTGGGGATGTGCCGAGTCTGAGGAGTCTGCAGGGCTTCCGAGAAGGGCCCCTTAAAGCAGGTGGCAGCTGGAGTGTGAGGCTAAAGGGAGGGGTGGGGTGCAAGGTCAGCTCCGGGGACACACCTGAGAAGGGCTGGCCACTGGCCCGCAAGCGGCTGCCGGAGCAGAGGACTGGGAGGAGAGTGGGGCTGGAGGAGCCCCAGGAAATCAACATCTCCATGGAGCCGTGGGCAAAGTATTAGAGCTTCAGCCTCAGTCCTTCCAATGAATACTCAGGACTGATTCCCTTTAGGATGGACTGGTTGGATCTCCTTGCAGTCCAAGGGACTCTCAAGAGTCTCTTCAAGAGAAAATGGTCAGGGAATCGGGGAGAGAGTGAGGAGAAGACAGAGAGAGAGATGCCGAGGCAGCTCCTGTGGCGGGGAGACCGCCGAGACCGCCAGAGTGGAGGCTCGGTGCCGGTGCCGGAGGGGGACAGTGTGCAGAGCGAGGGATCACAGCAAGGGGCCAGGGAAGTGGGAGGAGCCTGCTTGCGGGCGGAGCAAAGGCCTGCAGAACCTGTCCAGCCCACCCCCTCCTCTCTGCCCCCAAGGCTGACCTCCTGGGCTCACTCCCAACTCCCGCCTCTGCACTGCTGCTCCCTGACCACAGGGCTGTCCCCAGACCTTCCCAATTTCTTCCTTTTTCCCAACGCCAGCTCCCAGCTCAAAGGTTTCCTCTTAATCACGAAGGCTTCCTGGGAACCTGCAACCTTCTTGTATCTCTGGAGGGAACCTCAAATGCGCCAGCTTGTAAAAGAGTATGGCAGGTCCTCAAAAAATTTCTTGGGTCCCAAAACCACTGTGGATGGTGACTGCAGCCATGACATTAAAAGAAGCTTGCTCCTTGGAAGAAAAGCTATGACCAATTCAGACAGCACATTAAAAACCAGAGACATTATTTTGCCGACAAAGGTCAATCTAGTCAAAGATACGATTCTTCTAGTAGTCATGTATGGATGTGAGAGTTGGACCATAAAGAAGGTTGAGTGCCAAATAATTGACGCTTTTGAACTTAAGTGTTGGAGAAGACTCTTGAGAGTCCCTTGGACTGCAAGGAGATCGAACCAGTCCATCCTAAAGGGAATCAGTCCTGAATATTCATTGGAAGGACTGAGGCTGAAGCTCTAATACTTTGCCCACCTGATGGGAAGAGCGGACTCATTAGAAAAGACCCTGATGCTGGGAAAGATTGAAGGCGGGAGGAGAAGGGGACGACAGAGGATGAGATGGCTGGATGGCATCACTGACTCAATAGACATGAATTTGAGCAAATTTCGGGAGATACTGAAGGACAGGGAAGCCTGGCGTGCTGCAGTCCATGGGGTCACAGAGTCAGACATGAGTGANAAAGATTGAAGGCGGGAGGAGAAGGGGACGACAGAGGATGAGATGGCTGGATGGCATCACTGACTCAATAGACATGAATTTGAGCAAATTTCGGGAGATACTGAAGGACAGGGAAGCCTGGCGTGCTGCAGTCCATGGGGTCACAGAGTCAGACATGAGTGAGTCACAGAACCACAACAAAGGATGGCTATGTGATCTAGCAATTCTACTTCAGGGTACGTACGCAAAAGAATTGAAAGCTATGTTTTAAAGAGAGATTTGCACACTCAAGTTCACAGCAACGTGACTCACAGCAGTGGGAAAGTGGAGGGAACCCCAGCATCCGTGGATGGATGAACTGACAACACGTGACATGAGCACATCGTGGAATACCACCCAGCCTTCCAAGGGAGGAAATCCTGACCCGCGTTACCACACGGATGAGCCCGGAAGGTGCTCTGCCAGGTGAAATAAACCAGACACACAGAAACAGGTACCCTGAGAGTCCACACACAGAAACAGGTACCCTGAGAGTCCGCACACAGAAACAGGTACCCTGAGAGTCCGCACAGTGGCGGCGTCTAGAGTGATCACCATCACAGAAGCAGAGAGTAGAATGGTGAGTGCCAGAGGCTGAGGGGCAGGGGGCAAGGCGTTGCTCTGTAAGACATGCTGAGTCTCAGTCTGGGAAGATGAAAAAGTTCTGGAGATGGACAGTAGGGATGGTTGCCCAACAACGTGAATGCTCTTGGCGCTACTGAACCATATACGTAAAAATGGTCAGGGTGGCAGACTTGACGCTATGTGCATTTTAACCGCCCCCCTTTGTTGCTGTTTGCTGTGCCAGGCCTCAGCAGCGGCACATGGGGTCTTCTGTCTTCAGCGCAGCACGTGGGGTCTGCAGTTGCAGCACGTGAGATCTAGTTCCCTGACCAGGGACCGAACCCAGGCCTCCTGTGTTGGGAGCGTGGAGTCTTAGCCATTGGACTGCCAGGAAAGTCCTTCAACGAAACTCTTAAAAACGGGCAAAAGAAAAGCCTCCTACAGCCTCCCGAAGTTCCCATCTCTCACCACCCCCCTGGGGTTCCGTCCCCCGCCTCTGTGGTTTGCGCTGTTCATAGCACTTTCACCAGCGCAACCCATCTTAGGGAGTTTTCTGGACGACCGCTCGTCACCTTCTAGAAGGTGCACTCCAGCAGAGCCAGGAGACACCTGGTCTGACCTGCGGCTGCTGTTTCTTCAGCCCTTAGAGGGGTGCCTGGCACACAGTAGGTGCTCAGTAAATAGCTGACAAAGGAACACAACTGCTGGAGAAGAGGAGGGCCGGGAGGCACAGAGAGAAGAGGTGCGGACGGGAGGGAGCTCTCGTCCGACAGGAGATGGTTTTCTGGGAAGGTGGGCTGGCTGCCGGGGAGGAAGCTACGGCAGGTGAGGCCTGGCCTCCCGGGCCCGCAGGAGCGTGTCTGCAGTGGAGCCAAAACGCACGGGAATGCGGGGTTCAGGGTCTGCGGCGTGGAGAAGGTGCATGGTGACGTTAACATGGGTTGGGGGCTGGCCCCGTGGAGGTGACCAGGGTTTGAGCAGATTCTTTAACTCCGACAGATGGTCAGGGCGAGGCCGCAGGTGTGAAGCTGGGGGCAGGAGGCCAGGAAGGAAGCCGGGCTGGGCCCCCAGGCCCCTGTCAGCCCGGAGGGGGTGTCCTGCCTGGGCGGGGACCAGAGAGAGTGGGCAGGCAGGACGGGTCAGCTCCAGAGGACGGGGCTGGGCTCAGGCGTGGACCCAACTCCCGGGCTGATCTCAGGGGAGCTGGTTTGTTGCCCAAAAAGTCCCCGTTAGCTTGAAAACCGGGCACACGGTCGGGAGGGGAACTGGCCAGCCAGCTTGTGAATGCCTCTTTTCATGGCTAGATCTATTTTTAGTTCGGTCTCCATTCTCTTTTTTTGCCCCTCTTGCCTTCACCCCACACCCTTTGTCTGTCCTCGAGTGGGAGCGAGAGAGGTCAGACAGGTGGGTGGACCAGCTGGGCTCAGCTTCCTGTCCTGCTGCAACAACCTCTCCCCTCCTGCCTGGGTCGGCCCCAAACATCTGGGAAGGGTGGGTGGGGCTCAGCACTTTTTAGTTATTGTTACGTAAACCGTAAACCGTATCACCCTGGAGGAAGGGTGGGGCTCACCACTATGTCCCCACACACGCCCAAGGTCCAGGGGAGGCCATCCCGGTCCAGGGCTGCCCCTTTGAGACGGCTGGAGTGGAAATCTGGGTCCCCTTGCCCCCAGGACGCATCAGAGGCACAGAGAGGTGAGGTCTAGCTTTTCAGAGAGGCAGAATTTTCAGAGAGGATGGAAGACGGAAGAATAAGAAGTAAATGTTCCACCTCCCCACCCCAGGAAAGACTGCTCCATCTAGCAACTTTCCTGTGGTCAGGGGCCCTCACCCCTCAGGACTGCCAGGGAGCCCTGCCACAGCCTGTGGTGGCGGCTTGATCAGGAGGTACAGACGCTGATTGAAACCGGCCTGCTCCCGGCTCTGCCCTCTCCTGGGATCCACCCTCAGGAAAAAACGTGTGTGTGAGGAGGGCTACGAACGGGTGCCCTGCGGTGTTGTCCACAGACTAGAGGAGGCTAAGGTTCCCAGTTCCCAATGCAGGGGGCCTGGGGGTTTGATCTCCGGTCAGGGAAGGAGCTCCCACGGGCTGCAATTAAAAGTTTGCCCGCCTCAACTAAAAGACCCTGCACGCTGCAACGAAGGCCGGAGATTCTGTGGGCAGACGAATAAATAAGTTATTTCCCAAACACCAGGGACACTCCAAATGCCCCTCAGCAAGGGGAGGGCCGAAAAACGACAGCACACCCAGACACTGGAAGAGTCGGGCGCAAAAAAAAAAAAGAAGTGAGAGCTCCCTGCGCCGACGGGGGGCAACGTCTCAGATCCCAGCGAATGAACCCCACCAAGTGATCGGCCCTGTTTCTCAGAGCTTGATATGGTTTACAGGGGGAAAAAAATCACAAGCTCCACAAATAATGCCATCCATCGCGTCCATTTCCAACGCTTAATGAATGATGTACGTTGGTGGAATACAGGCGTGGAAGGACACACAGCTGACTGCGTACCAGGTACCTCGGTGAGGGCCCTGGGGCCGGGAATGAGCACCCCAGGGTACTGAGCCCTCACCTGTGGGGATCTCAGACGTGACGAGGATCCCCCCAGTGGAGCACACCTCAGGTGATGAAGACCTGATGTTCACAGGGGCCGGCATCCCTGCAGCATCTAAAGGCCTCACAGGGAGGAAGTTGGGGGGGGGGCAGGCTCTTCGGGGGGGCGCTCAGTCAGTTTGGCAGGTGAGGAGGCTGGGCTCCCGAGAGTGGATGGACCAGCCTGGGGCGCTCAGAAACCACGGGATGGTCCTTCTCATGGTGGGAAGTGGCCAGCAACACAGTGGGAGTGGGGAGACGCAGGTGGTCCCGGGGGAAGGTTGGGAACCACCACGGGGTACACAGAGCTGCACGTGGGGGGCCCCACTGTTTTCTCAGTCCCTCAGCTCTGCGGGGACCCAGCCCCAGCCCCAGCGTCAGAGTGAGGGCCGACACCCAAGGACAGCGAGGGCGCTCTGCTCCCAGGCTCCACAACCCCAGCGATGCCCAGAAGGGCCAGAGTCAGAGCTCACCTCCCTTCCCCACACGCCCACCCCNGGGGCCCCACTGTTTTCTCAGTCCCTCAGCTCTGCGGGGACCCAGCCCCAGCCCCAGCGTCAGAGTGAGGGCCGACACCCAAGGACAGCGAGGGCGCTCTGCTCCCAGGCTCCACAACCCCAGCGATGCCCAGAAGGGCCAGAGTCAGAGCTCACCTCCCTTCCCCACACGCCCACCCCTTCCCAAGCCAAGAGCTCTTCCCAGAGTGGGGGGAGGAAGCGGAGAGGAAGAGAAGGCCACCAGGATCGCAGCAGAGAAACAAACAGACAAGAATGGGTTTGGCGTCAGCCCTGTTTCCAGCCCCTTCAATCGCGTGCAGTGTGGCCTAGGGCAACTGACTTAACCTTTCGGAGCCTCTGTGTCCTGGACTGCAGAACAGGGAAAGTGCCCCCGGCTTCAGCACTGTCGCAGGAATGAAAAAGAGCGGACCTGGGAGCACTGGGTGCCCTGCACACAGCTCGCTGCCCAGAGAGTGAGGAGCAGGGAGAGGGCGGAAGGGGAAGGGACCACAGCCGGGCGGGTGGGAAAGCCCCCTGACCCTAACCCTGACCCTGGCCCTAAGCATCCTCACAGCACCAGGCAGACAGTGAGCAAACTTTTAAAAGAAACCAGATGCACCAGGCAAAATGAAGCTCCAGCTGCTTGGTAAGCGCCAGGCACCTCAGCCGGTGCTCCTAGAGGAAGAGCCTGTGGTCAGAGTGGACCACTTCACCTGGGCTGGGAGGGGAAGACACCCGCCCGGGGGGGTGGGGGACAGAGAGGAGCAGGTGCTGAGGGAGGAGCCTGCTCCTCTGGCGTTCGGGCTCCTTCTCCCCTCCCTGGGAGGGCGCCCAGGAGGCGAAGGGACAGCCCCAGGCTGGTCCCAGGCGGCCCGGCGGCGGGTGTCACCCTGGTCCAAGCTGCTGGGCCCTAGCACTTCATGGTGTCACCTGCGGGACACCACTAACAACGGTGTGGCCTTGGTTAAGTTCTTCGGTTCCGACAGTTTCTGCAAACCTGAACATGGGAAAACAGCCCATGTGTGTCCTGGAAGTGCGAGAAAGGACGGAGACTGGGTTGGGAATGGCGAGAGGCGTGGGCTCACCCCAGCCCCGGGTGGCGAGCAGATGTAACCACCACCGTGAACAGGGCCTGATGCCTAATAAGGTCTGCGCCTCGACTGTGACCTGGGTCTCGCCTCGCCGTCCGCCTCCAGAGCTTCCGTGGTGGCTCAGATGGCAAAGAATCTGCCTGCAATGCAGGACACCCAGGTTCAATGCCTGGGTTGGGAAGATCCCCTGGAGGGAGGGCAAGACAACCCACTCCCATATTCTGGCCTGGAGAATCCGACAGACAGAGGAGCCTGGCGGGCTACAGTCCACGGAGTCTCAAAGAGTCGGACAGACCGAGTGACCAACACTTTCCGGTTCACTTTCTCTCAGCCCCGCACACCCCCCACCCCTCACTCCAGCATCACGGTAGGGAGTAAGGACATCTTCATCAGACTGACTCACGCCTAACTCACTGCACCCTCATAATTCCCACTTCACAGATGAGAAAC